>OX328124.1:100374997-100468410 GCA_946811695.1 Gonocerus acuteangulatus | reverse complement strand
CTGGAAAAACTGAAGCTACAACTAGGGGTAGATACAACTACCCTGGATGGAGTGGTAGCTGTAAAAACTGAGGCTACAACTAGGGGTAGATAGATATAACTACCCTGGATGGAGTGGTAGCTGTAAAAACTGAAGCTACAACTAGGGGTAGATAGATATAACTACCCTAGATGGAGTGGTAGCTGGAAAAACTGAAGCTACAACTAGGGGTAGATAGATATAACTACCCTAGATGGAGTGGTAGCTGGAAAAACTGAAGCTACAACTAGGGGTAGATACAACTACCCTGGATGGAGTGGTAACTGGAAAAACTGAGGCTACAACTAGGGGTAGATACAACTACCCTGGATGGAGTGGTAGCTGGAAAAACTGAAGCTACAACTAGGGGTAGATACAACTACCCTGGATGGAGTGGTAGCTGGAAAAACTGAAGCTACAACTAGGGGTAGATACAACTACCCTGGATGGAGTGGTAGCTGGAAAAACTGAAGCTACTACTAGGGGTAGATACAACTACCCTGGATGGAGTGGTAGCTGGAAAAACTGAAGCTACAACTAGGGGTAGATACAACTACCCTGGATGGAGTAGTAGCTGGAAAACTGAAGCTACAACTAGGGGTAGATACAACTACCCTGGATGGAGGGGTAGCTGGAAAAACTGAAGCTACTACTAGGGGTAGATACAACTACTCTACAGGTAGTAGTATCTACCTTTCATTTTGGAACTAGACATGCGCGCCGCGCCGGCGCCGCTACGCCACGCCGGGTTTTAGCGGCGCCGCCGCCGCCGAGCCTAATCAGTCGGCGCGCCGATTGAGGGGAGGAAATCGGTGATTTTACTGCATGGTGACCAGCCAGCGCCATTTTGGGCTTACCTTCTGATCGAATAACGCTTGTGTGTTGAGGTCGTTGATTAGAAAATGACAAAGCTTGCATCGGAAAAGCATAAAATAAAAGAATTTTATGTAAACATACTCTTTAACCAGGGCCGTCACATCTCAGAGCCGGGCCCAGTACCAGATTTTGATCACGGGGCCCCAATATTGATTGATCGTGGTTGAAATGTATACTTATCTACAATGTATTGATTTACAAAAGGTGTAATATGTATTTAAAACCATTTTTAAAAAAAATCTTAATACAAGAAGCGTGTGCATATTGGGATTTCAAATCCACAAAACTGAAAAGTCAAGTACTTTCTCAGTGGGGACATTGGCAAATTATTTTCATCTTTGAAACTTTTTGAACGAAATGAGAATAAACGCCGTTTGCAGAGAAGTTTCTATTTCATTTTCATCAATCCTCAACAATAGAACAAAACTGGCAAAATTCTAATTGACTGATATTATTACCACGGCTGCAGCCTCCTCAACCCCCCCCCCTTATATACGCCCATGGCTCACGGGGCACAGAGGACAATTGGTCAGGGGCCCGTGGTCTCATGGGGGGGTGTGTGAATTTTGTACTCGCAATACAATTTCGAATAACAATGTTTACGTACATTAAAAAAATATAGGCTAAACCGGCCTATATTTCTCAAATCAATTTGACACCTATATAATGTTTTCCAATTAGCGAAGCTCCTGCGGTGCCGGGGATAATCCCCACCCCCCCACGATGAGGCGGCCCTGTCTTTAACTCAATGAATAAATCCATCTTTTGTGGGAGATGTTTTGGAAACCCCGTAATTGAAGAGAAAAACTAAAAAAAATATTCCGACTCGCAGGAACTGGGTCATCTTAGCGCGGTTCCGTTCATATCTGTAGTGCTAATAGTAAAGGAATAAATGCAGTTATTGGTAGGATTTGATCATTCGTTAAAAATATAAAATAAAATCTCAAACAGAAAAGACTCCCGCGAAAACATTACGAGAATATCATTAAGTTTCTCATTTTCATGCCTTCTTTTACTAATAGACTAATTTTTCTGATAATTACAATTTATCAAACAAGTGAGTTAAACAAACACCAAAGTCCGTTCAAAAGAACAAAGCAAAGGCTTTCGAAGTTTCAAGCCCTTATTTCTCCGATTAACCTCGCCCCACTTTATAACCATTTATGTAGAGGCATTAGTAAGCTTTCGAATGGTAACCTTCCCCTTGCCACGACTTCCAACCGATTTAAAGATATTTACTAAAAGATACGAAGATCCCAAAATGTTTCGTGTCACAGGCTCAAAAACGGTCCGATTTTGATGAAATTTTGTACGAAAATCGTCCAATTTGAAACGTCAAGTTCGTTAGCCAGCAGAATCCGCCCTCCGGAACATGGGTTTTGGCACGAAATTTGCGCGCAAAAAACCGCAAAGGTTACGTTTTCGGGTTTATATGCTTGCAGATACTCGCGTAATATGTTCCTTAACATAGGATAACAAATGAAACCATTTTTAAGGCGATATCTGTAACAGTTATTGAGCTAAGTGAAACAAACTCATTTTGCGGTTTGGGTACATGAAATCGTGGGATTCCATTTAAATGTGTTCTATGTGTTTGAAACTCATCTAAACTAAGATGTTGATTACATTTGGAGTGAAGAAGTGAATAGCGGAGAAATATATATATATATATATATATATATATATATATATATATATATATATATAACTGTTATAACAATTTTAACATCTCCCTTGGGGGTTAAACAAATATCTCACGCCGCCGCCGGCCGTTTTAGTCCGGCGCGCCGCCGCCGGAAAATTCAGCCTCGGCGCGCATGTCTAGTTGGAACCTGTCGACCCTTTCCTATCCCTACAGGTTTTATTTCCTGTTTTCATTAGAACTCTTCCTTGTCAGTCTCTGATATGCAAATATTCATTCTTCTCGTTCAGAAGTAGTAAAATTGTGCAAAGTGTCACCGTCATCTGAAGATGAATAAGAAATCTCGAGATAAAAAATTATATTGATTTAATAAACAAAGGGAGTAATGTACAACTTGATTTATTATACAAATTATATTAAATCAAATATACTTATTAATTATGCGTTAGGCATTCTGATAATTTGAAGATAAAAAGGCTTTCGAAAAACATTTTATTTCGCTTTTCTTCTCCACGAACTTTTGTTTCAACACTGTCTGCAACGTGGTCAAATTCCTCAAAATTTAAAGGGGTTTTAAGATTTTTAGCAATATTATGCAGTACAGCACAGCTCATTCCTAGGTTTGGCATTCTTTCAAGTGCTAGATTTACAGAATTGCCAAGAATCGGGAACCGTTGTTTCAGTTGCCCAAAAACACGTTCTATATCCTCGCCCCACCTCGAAATTAAATTTGATTTAGTCGGTAATAATGCGTAAAAATAAATTAAATAATATCACTTAGTTTAGAATAAATAATTTGTTTGGTGTAAAACTCCCCGTTAGTCACTAATCCTAGTCCCGTTAGTCACTTCCTATATACGTCCCTGAACCAAAGTAATAATTAATATAGTAATAATCCTGGTCTTGAAGAATAGCTGACAAAAGTGAAGTCTGTTCCTCCTCAGACTTCAAGAAAACGAAGATGTAACTACACCTAGATAGTTGTAGCTTCTCTTTTGTCACACCAAAAATGAAGTTGTAACTACCTCTCCGGGAAAACCGAGATATATCTACAGGGGGTAGTTGTAGGTCCAGTTTAATCACACTAAAGGTAATTACAACTTCAAAATACTGAAGTGGTAGCATCAACTACGTTTTAATCACACCACCCAAAAAATTCAATACGTTTCTCACTTTCTTCTCTTTTTTCCTAAAATACTCATTTTACTGTCAAATTAATTTTAAAAAAAAACACTAATAAAAAGGGGGATAAAAAGTGACAAAAACCCGTTCAAAACAATAAAGCTAACAGCTTCGAAGATTAAAGCACTTATTTCTCCAGTTGACACCGCTTTATAGAAAGTTACTTCACAACTATTTTTTGTAGAGACTTTAGTTAGCCTTCGAATGGTCGCCTTCTCCTTACCATGATTTCACAACCTCGCCCAAGAGATATTCAAAGAAGTGCGAAAAATTTTTTGCCTGGTAAAAACATTTCTTTTTCTAAGACGCAACCAAAATTTAAATATCTAAAACTGGATGATTTTCCAAAAAGAGGAACAAGTTGTAACAGAATCAACTGTTTCTGAATACCCATACTGAAAATTAGTTAATAAAGGTGTTTGTATCAACTATTCTGACAAACGGTTAAGAATATCGCTTTAAAAAAGGCTTCATTCGTTTTCATAAGTTAAAGAACCTATAAAACGAATATCTGCAAGCATACTAACTCAAAAAGGACGAAGGATGTTTGTTGCAAATTTCATCAAAATTGGACCATTTTTGCGAGAGAGTGAACAAGTATACAAAGTATATATATATATATATATATATATATATATATATATATATATATATATATATATATATATATACAAATATGAATCAAGAATATTTTCGTGATCTATGAGTTCTGAAACGTAAACTTTTCCAGCCTACACTTCCGGATTGCAACATCATAACCGGGTTTCCTCCCTAAGGAGGTATGAAAGAACCGCGGTAAAATAGCATTAAAATAACCGGGCAAATGGGGTTTGTAAATCTATTCACCCGTTTAAATTATTTATACTTACCTTCGAGAGGCTGCTAAGATATAATTGAAAACAACTGCACAAAATGCATAAACAAACTTTTAGTTTCAATGTGTAATGTATATGTAATAATTGTATTAGGGTAATTGTCTTTGTTACTGATGCTCATGAATAAATAAATAAACAAATCATATATAAAAGATAAAGCCATGAAGAAACATAGCCTTTTGGTTAATACTTTATGAATATTACTGATTATAATTATAAATTGCAATTTCAAATATGCGTTTCCAGTCATGACAACTTTTAAACATGTTTTATCTTCAGAAAGTCACTTATCGTGAGTACAATATAAACATATAGTAAAACAGTCTTATATGTAAGTACTAGAACAATTTTATATTGATTATTCTTCAACTGACCCTTTTTTCCCCAATCTTCTTATTTTCGTGGTAGGCGGAAGGTCAAATTGATCCGCCTACCACGAAAATAAGAATTTTATATATTGTGTATGCTCATCAAGGATTTTTCATTCGTTGCAGAAACGTTATTACTCTGGAAACTAATGCTTTTTACGTGTTCCCCGTCCCCAATGGAAGTGCTGATGAACAGTTTGGACATGAAGGTCACTCAAGGTTGTACATATACGTTTTAGGAACACTTTATAAGAACTTTTGATAACATTTTTTCCCCATCAATGTGCAGTTGTATCCCAATTACTGAATTAATTGCGCCTTTTTTCAAGCGACATCTCTTGATTGATTGGCAGTTTCGAAGTAATTCTACAAGAATCCGTATAAATAAATAAATGATAAATGAATTTACCAATGTTTTCAAATTTAACTCAATCACACCGGAAGGGCACCAACTCTAAATCAAAACAGACTTGATATAACTGTCTCAGCTGCTACAGCCATTTAACCCAAACCTCGGGGCCAATATTTTATCTTCTGTGACCACACTACCGATCAAAAAAACAATTTCTTCCGATATTTCAATCACTGCAAGCTCAATTTATTTTTGAGCTTCTATTTATAAAATCTGTGCGTAGGAAATAAAATGTCTTCTCTTTCTAAATCCATGAGTCATATGTAACATAAGAATCCTTTCTATTTCCCGAAATAGAAATGATTTTTCCTTCTGTCCCGAAATATACTTATTTATTAAAAAGACATTTTATAATATATCACTTTAATTCTTTTTCGCACTATCTACTAGAGGAATGCGTAGTTATATTAAATGATAAATTAATAACAAATAGAAAGAATATTTAATTATTTAAAAATTAGTTAATTTTAGAGGATATGTTTCATATCTCACAGCTCTGAGATACAAGTTCTACAATAATTAATAAAACTGTTAATACGTAATTAACGGGCGGTACGGGCAAAATTATAATATACCGATTCAGTTAATTTTTACAACAAATCATATAGCGTATACCGATTTCTTTGCAAATTTTAAACAAATTTCGGCCGGTATGGGAAAATTAATTTAATTAATTAAACGAACTCATTCACTCGTTATATATATACATATATATATATATATATATATATATATATATATATATATATATATATATATATATCGCGAAGTCTTTCATGAGTCAACACTAGAAATTATTTTGCTTCTAAAAAATATTATTTTTTTCAAATGTGAATTTTGGATCAAAACAAATTTGAGATTTGCAGTTTATGCAAATATAAATTTTTGTGTCAGATATACTTTTTACATAGGTCAACTAAGTAAGTTGATAGAAAATACGAACATTTTAATATTATTTAAAAATTTGTCAAACGCTTAATCCTAATAGAAATATTGAGAAAATAATTGCTTAAAATTCCAGAAACATTTTATTATAAAAAAAAATGATAAAGCATGCCCATAAATAAAAGGGAGTATTTCCCATCCATATTTTTGCTGTTATTTGCTGTAAACAGCAAATAACTTTGAGGCGTTTGACGTTTCTCTTTGAGCGAACCTTCGGTCAACTCCGAGCTACCGTCGTTCCGTGATAAAATTAGAAAAACACCTTTTACACTCGAGAAAGTATCGATTGCCTATTTCAGAGCAGCGGACCCGTCAAATATACAAACTTTAGGGATTTTTTATTTAAACAATTCATTAGAATATATTAAACAAATCTATTCATAAAAATTCATGATTCACTTGGGAAAAGATAATTAGTGTTTTCAAAATAGTTTCTATTCTATCCAGGAAATTCATTTGCCTGTTAAAATTTGATTAAGAACATAACTAAGCAAAATATTATACAATAAAGCTGAAAGTAATTGTAAATAGAGAATATAATAAAAATAAATTAATCAGGAATAAATACGTACATAACATTTTATATATTACACATAACCACACTTACACACATGAAAACATGGACAAACACATGGTTTTTCCAAAAACACAAATATTTCTTTCTTAATTAAATTAACTATATTTCTTAAAAGAGATATGAAATTTTCATGTTCTTATAATGAAAAGACAAAGTATAACAATTTAAAAATACATGCGTCTGGCGTTCATTGCATCAAGGTCATTAACTAATCAAAAAAAAAAACATGCGTATTACTACATTAGTTCTCAGCATTAATCACCAAAAAGTCCGTCACGCAGGAGCTGCATAACTAACCACTTTCCTTAGAATTTGGGTTGTGTAGACTGGTTTCCAGAACGATTTGCTTAAAATATCCTACATAAATAAAATAAAAACATGAATAGTTCTCTTTTAATTTTGTAATGAGTAACTGTTCAATTACTAATTTGCTTCCAGAGTTATGTTTACACATGGTACCTATTACACTATTTAATAAATACTAAAAACTTCATATTTTCGTCTTTTGATCTGACGCAGGAACAGGATACAGTCCCTCTAGTGGGAGATAGCGCTCCTTGAGGCGGCCTTGCGCACCTACGTCAGGCGGGCTATTCTATTGAAATATATTACAAAGTAAACCCTCCTTTCCGATTGACCGAATTAGCTCATTTTTACAAACCTTTTTTCCCATGAGTTACCCATGACGTATACCGCGTTTCGTTACAATACAGCAGAAATTACGACCGGTATGAGTATATTAGTAATTTGGGTCCAGAGTAAACCCCCCCCCCTCCTAATTAACAATTTAGTTTATTTTTACAACACATTTGTACCAGTAGATTACCACTACAAATACCGAAATTCGTCGAAATAAAACAAAAATCACGGCTGGTAGTGGCGAATTGGTATTGTGTGTCCGAAGTAAACCCCCCCCCCCCTTCTAGTGAACCGATTTAGTTTATTTTTACATCTCCCTTTTCTCTCTAGATTACCACTATCAATACCAAGTTTCGTCGAAATATAACAAAAATCACGGCTGTTAGTGGCAAATTGGTATTGTGGGTCCGAAGTAAACCCCGCCCCCCTTCTAATGAACCGATTTAGTTTATTTTTACATCTCAATTTTCTCTTTAGATTACCACTACGAATACCAATATTACGGCTGGCATTGTCAAATTAGTGTTTTGGGTTCGGGGTAACCCCCCCCCCCCCCTCCCGGTGGACCGATATTGGTGGTTAACGAACTCGTTCAACCGTTTCCTAATTGAACACTAAATACCACGTTTCGTGAAGAAAAAACAAAAACTCTGGCCGCTATCGTGTTAACAGGCACATATATATATATATATATATATATATATATATATATATATATATATATATATATATATATAGATAGATAGATATAGATAGATATAAATTTTAACGGGGTCATTTTCGGTGTCTACTAGGTAGGATCGTTAAAGATTTGAAGAAATTTTTCAAAAGTTCCGTCATGAGTGCAACCTCAATAGCTACTTTCCTTCGGAGGAAAGTGCTAAAAGAGGAGTGAGACCATAGAATCGTATTATACAGACCGTTAAAGACTTATAAAGGTCCGAATTCCTTCACAATCTTACAAAGAACAATAAAGGACAACTGTAGCCTGTATTTCCGTTGTCTTTAACCCAATCAAGGAAACAGGATCAGAGGTGGTTAAGGTGATCTGACAGAGCATTTTATTAACCATACTAATGTCATGACGTTTAATAAGGGGACTTTCAGCAATCTAACCTCTGCCTAAGTCATGCTCCTTAGTTTCTATAAGTATGAAGAAAATAGTTTTCCTTAAAATCCCTTAGTCTGAGAGATCTGAGTGTTTTCCCTCAGAGACGTGGGAAAACTGTCAGAGCTGTGCTTTTCCACCATCTCAAACTGCCTCAAATGGGAGGTCCAGTTGGAGAGGTGTCAGCCCGAAGCTTAGCAAGGTTGTCCGATTTCTCTTCACCGAATATTCCCTTATGTCCAAGAATCCAACTAAAAGAAACGCAGTACTTCTCTGTAACCTATTTGAAGGAGGAGAAAACATTTGACCTACCTTGCGATTATTTATAAAAAGTACTGCAGTAAACTTCCTTTAATCCGGCACGTACGGGACTTGAAGCATACCGGATTACCAAATATTATCAGATGCATGTCGAAAGCAATGGATAGAGGTGAAAATTAAACGAAATGTAGACTATAAGACCAGTACATACTTAATGTAAAATGATTAAAATAAAATTGCGCACTCTTAAAATTATACCGCATCAGTCAAAAGCTGTAAACTGAACTGGCAACAAGTTCGAATTGGATCACAGAGAGGGTTTCCGGGAATTTTTCTACAACCCCGTTGGGCATCACGAGGTTTTGGGGTGGGGATTTCGTGGAATTGATGCATACGAATTGAAGAGGCGCATTTTTCATGTTTTGCCTTGACGCCCGTGCCTTGCCGGATTATACAGCGTGCCTGAACATAGGATGCCGGATTAGAGGAAGTTTAATGTAAATACCTCTTCGGCAATTTGCATCAGGCCTCTGGCTATACTTTATGTCCATTATGGACAACCATAGGACCGGTTAATTACGGTTGATTGAAAAAGGTTTTGCTCTAGTATATAAAAAACTGAGGTTGTCCGTAATAACATATTAACTGCGCTTACGGATGCTGCCTCTATGGTAAACAAGGGTGGTCACGGAAGGTTTTTCTAAAGAACCTGGTTTTGGAAGACTAGGACGTTGTGCCTTTTTTGTTTAGTTCTCCAGATGTGTTTTCGTTCTAGAGAAACAATTAATACGGCCATTTTTAGGTGTGATAACAAATAGTGACGTGGAAATGCGTAAGTTGCATTAGCATTTATGGTTTTTTAAATATATAGAATAATTTAGACTATAGTATGTGTATAGTAGTTAGTAAGTTAGAGTATATTTAAGGTTTTATACCAAGAATATAAACTCACACAAATACTTACCGGTCACGGATCAGCTAATTTTAAATCATTAGCGGACACAGATTTAAAATCATTAAATTAAATAAATGCAAATGTGACACTCGTACTGAACAGACTAACGAACATCTTATTTTTGACTGCAGACTACTTGACGAGGAAAGAATTAAATTCATTAATTATTTGGTTTCTAATTTATTTGAATATGACAATGATGATTGGCAATATGACGAACTTTGAAAGGTGATAATCGCAACCCGTACTATTTTCAAATATTGCAGAATTTATTATCTCAAATTATGCAAAGATATTGAATTTTAGTAATTGGTTTCTTCGTATGGGGAACCTTGAAGGTGGAAGTTCATTCGGTGTCAATCAACTCAAGAGTGCAATTAAGAGACCGAATCATAGATGAAGTGGATTTTATTGAATATCATCAGAACAGTGTTTAGCTGCAATTTATCAAGTCAGTGCTCGATGTAATACTTGCGTTTCTGCAAGAGGGCAACATTTAAAAACTAAACTAAATAGATAACATGAAAAAAAATGTAAATAAACAAAATGACCCAGTCCCTGGTAGTATATTAAGAGTTAACTAAAAGACTCGTTGATTAAAGACTCTTTTTCCGTCATGAGGTTGCACTCATGACGGAATTTTTGAAAAATTTCTTCAAATCTTTATCGATCCTACCTAGTAGACACCGAAAATACGTTCTAAAAATAAACTAAATCGGTTCAATAGGAGGGGGGGGGGGGTTACTCCGGACCCACATTACCAATTTGCCACTACCAGCCGTAATTTTTGTTATATCTCAACGAAACTCGGTATTCGTAGTGGTAATCAACAGAGAAAAATGGGTTGTAAAAATAAACCAAATCGAGTTATTTGGAGGGGGGGGGGGGTTTACTCCGGACCTAAAGTACTAATATACTCATACCGGTCGTAATTTCTGCTGTATTGTAGCGAAACGCGGTATACGTCGTGGGTAACTCATGAGAAAGAAGTGTTGTAAAAATGAAGTAAATCGGTCTATTGGAAAGGAGGGTTTACTTTAAACTCTGTTTCATTATAATTACCCCGCCAGACGTAGGTTCCCAAAGCCGCCGCGATGGGCGCTATCTCCCACTAGAGGGAACTGTATCCTGTTCCTGCATCAGATGTAAATGAGCAGAACTATTCGCGTTTTTATTTTATTTATATAGGTTATTTACAGCAAATTATTCAGTAATGCAGTCTACACTACAGAAATTCTGAGGAAAGTGATTAGTTATGCAACTCCTGCGTGACGGACTTTTCTATTTGCAAATCGGCGCGCAGACTGTTGCACCGCTCCAAATGCATTACCGTTGCAGAAACCGTTCATGAAAACGATATCAGTGTCGGGAGATTGAATTTTAGCAATTGGTTTTTTTGAAATAATTCGCAATGGTAATTTTTTTTTTTTTATTGAAAATTGAAATTAATATGTTCAAAAATGAAAACTTGTTTTGTTTCGTGTTTTGCGATCTTCTCCAAAAGGAAGCAAAAACGAGCAAATTTCTGAAGGACTTTTTGTCTTAGTTTTTTGGTCCCCTATATGCTCCTGAATTTTTGGCATTTATATATAAATAAATAAATATATATATATATATATATATATATATATATATATATATATATATATATAAGTAGATGAAGCATTGCAAGCCGGGTAACAGCTTGTATGCTGTATATTGGACCAATTCATTGCTTGCAATCTGCTCAAAGTGCAGAGGGAATGCTTAACTATATAAGTAAATCGGAGTCTAGGAGCTAACTGGAGTAGATCTAAGCGATATACCTAATGCTATCCCAACTAACTTCTCCTTACGACCTAACAGACACTTAAAGGGAAAACTTAAACTACATTACAACTTACTTTCTAACAAAGTCTAACATAGCAAAGTCTACGATTAAGCCAGGAATTCTCTAGTAAGTGTAAAATATTCTATCATCTACTTATACTCCGTTTAATGTAAGCAAACTATTAAATCATTGTATTGTTGTATGTAATATTTTGCATGTATTTAACTCAAAACATAATATTTGACACGAACATAATTTTAATTAATGTATTTTACTTACTGTTAAACTCTTACTAACAGACTCAGACAAAACACTAAATTACTAAAAAAAACTTAAATGAAATACTTTCAGATTTCAGAACAAAAAACATATTACAGAAATATTCCAATTCATTTCAAACGATAACGTTTGGATAAAATCTTGCAACAACCTTTTTTCCCCACTCTTTTAGTGTAAGTGACCCAATAGTTGACACTTTAAGGAAGAGTTATTTTACTTAAAATAATTCTTCGCTTAGTTTTTAAAGATAATAAATTTTGAATATATCAAATTAATCGTCAGCTCATTCTCTATGAAATTCACATTAACCAATTAAGTATTTCAAGTAAAATAAATCATTAAATACTGCCTTACTCTGGTCCTAATGTTGACACGTCTGCAGTAGGTCGGTGCCTAAGTTTGACTTTTCTGTTCCTAAGGATGACAGTGAGGGAAAATGAAAATAATACAACTTCATTCTTTAAACAAACAACCAAATTGAATTGAAAACAGCTGGAACAATGACAAATGTAATGAATTCGAAAGAGATCCTTTTCAAAAAACAAACAATTAGGTACAACAATTTTTTTTAATTGAAAACCATAACTAGGAAGAATAACAATATGCCTCCGAATTTTTCTATGTAGAGTCAGTGGTTCTGGAAATTAATGTATTTTATCCAAATACTAGAGGATTGGTAAATTTACAAGTAATTTGGCTAGTAGATATTGGAAAATCATCCCATCAGCGGAAAAAAACAGTCTTTATTAGAATAAAAACTGTTTTTTTTTTTTTTTATAGATAATAGATTGTGAGGAACAAGGGACAACTGCATTGGCGGAAATCCACCTCACCACTTGTCAAACATATTTCCCGTGCTGTTTTCCCTTCAACTAGAACCATACAATAATCACCTACTCTTATAATGTTGACTTTGTTTATAACTTGCCTATTACAGCCATTTTCATCTTTCATCTCTTGGTCATTTTTCAACAAACGCTCTTCTTCTTTAACTTTTTATGTAAACTTTGATCTGCATAATTCTCATATTCGTTATTTGTGGGTTTAGCTACCTGACTTGCCTCAATTGTTAACATTGATGATGGTTTACTTACACATGTTGATTCTACAAAGCACATGTTAGTGACGTCCTTCCTTCTTCAGGCTGATTGGAGGAGTCACCATCTTCGTCAGTCATGGAGTTTCTCAGTTTATTTTTCAGACGAGAAGTATTTAAAATTTATTTCTTGTAAGGGATTTTTCTTCTTTTTTGTTCAATCTAGGCTTAGCTCTTTCTTTCTTGGCGATTTCAGCTGTTCTTTTTAATGCAGGATTTGCCATGTGGTTGACGCTCCATTCATGAACTTTTAGCTTCCAACCTTCTTTAAATGTTTGGAAACCTGATAAATTTATAGATTGGATAATGTGAGGAGCACTTGGAGGTACCGCCACTAATAACCATTCTACCACAAATAGATTAAGAAGTTGTGTGACCATTTCAAATTGCAGAAAACTATTATAAAAAGTTGTCTGTCAACATTAGGAACAGAATGTCAAAATTAGGAAAACATGTTGTCAACTTAAGGTTCCAGTCATAAGAAATTAATAAAATCAGGATTCATGAATTTCTAATGAAAATCTCAACTAAATGTTTTAGTATGCATCACTGACCGTTTTCCTAAAGTTGATATTAATGTCAAGAAAAGGAGCCCTGGTTGCCACCATAATCTCAAGATTTTTTTATTTTATTTGAGTCAAACCTTTTACAGTCCATAATTTAAGTATCATAGAGTTCATAGAGATCACAAAAAAACAATTTAATGCACGCATTTAAAAAAAAATTCTTAAGAAATATTCTTAATCTCTTATCAAATTCACTAAGTGAAGAGAGCAGCAGGAGTAGACTCGAGGATTTTTCATACTAAAATGGCTGCAGATGTTATCAACGGAGTTACATAGTTGATCGGGCCAGTCAACATTATTCTTCAACACCTATTCTTTCATTTGGGTGCAAACTTATTGAATTCTCTTGAATCTAATTGTTATTTTTCAAATTTAAATTTGAATTGTCAACTTAAGGAGCAGTGTCAACGATCGGGTCATTTACCCTAATTTTTTGTTTTTTGCATGTATATATATATTTGTTTCTTTCTTTTTATTCACCGTTTTTCCCAATTTTTTTTTTATTTTTTAACCCCTCTTTTATTTATAAAAATAAATATACTGAGCGAGCCTCTAAAATATCCACATAGAATTAACTAAATTTTCTCCCAATTATTACGTTAATTTTTACCTGCTACTGTATTCTTGATGACTATATATTTATTTTGTTTTGTTTTCCTTTTTTTTCTTCTTTATTTACATACCCAATAAAAATGTTCTTTACCATTGAAAACATTGATATATACTTTTTCTGATTCATTATTGTCGCAGTTTAATCGAGTTGCGATAAAGTATTAGTAAAAATAAAAATGAATGTATTTATTTACTATATTTCTAGCGGCTTAAATAATTAAACAAATTACTGTTTCAAGAGGTATCCAATATGTTTCGTTATGTTTAGTTCCAATATGTTTCGTTAAATTTATAAATATATTCTCGCATTGACGTAATATTCATAAATATTAGATTCTTAGTTGTCTGTGGCATGTGTGACAACTGTATTTTTTGTCCTTTAAAGATATTCTGTAAAGGAAAAGACCCTTTACAGAATATCGCATTTATTTCCATCAAGAACAATAAATACGTGTCTACTATATGTACAGATATGAATACTGAGTGTACCGGGAAGAATATGACAACGCTTAAGAGGGTAAAACTAGACAAAAAATGTAGTTAAATGATACCAATCGCAAGCTAATATCAGCTTTTGTCACAGACATATCACTTTTTAAAGAGTATTTAGAAAATAAACATATTTTTGGCCTAATTTTTTAAAACTGCCTATTTTTTCAGAAATTATTTTTCAACGCTACATTACTTTTTTAAAATCCCCATTAAATTTTGTATAAGGATAATGCATTTTCAATGTCCACAAGTGTCGTTTCCAAACCGGCAATAACTTTTCAAAAAGATAATATTAATGAAAAAGCCTAGTTATCGACAATTTTTCGCAAATCCCTACTCTTCCAAAAACGTTTTAAAATGAAATTACCTTTTTTATGGAACACCTTGGACTGATCGAACCCTGCTCAGTAAATGGAGAATCGAAGTTAACACTCAGAAATCCTGCCACTCAACCTTTACCCTCAGGTGATCATCCTGCCCTCCAGTGTTCCTCCATAGTACTCTAATTCCGCAAAAATCCCAAATTCGCTATCTAGGACTAATAGTTGCCAAACGAATAACATGGAAGCCACATATTACCCAGAAGAGACAAGAACTCAGCCGACGTTACAGACTATTACTACACCAGACGATCTAATCTCACACTAACAAACAAACGCCTCATTTACATGACCTTTCTCAGACCATTATGTACTTACGGAATTCAACTCTGGGGTTCAACAAAACCTTCAACTCCTACAAAATCAACAACAAAGATATTTGTTGATTACATTAAGTCTTTTATTAAAGTGGAATAAAAAAAAAAAGAATATTACTTCGAAAATTCTAAACGTTGCTACAACTGGCCTCCTCCTTGCAGAACAAGCGCAACTACATATCGTCGCTACAAATGCAAAGTCTCGAATCTGAAAATCACCACTTTTCAGAGTGGAAAAGCATTTATTCATAACTTTTCTTTGGACAGTCAAATATTCGGCAGATTTGACCTTTAGATAGTGGAATACTTTCCCTTTAATAGAGTGGAGTCAGATTCAAGAATTTGCCGTACATAAGTCCAGCAGAAATTAGTAAAGATTGACAATGAAAGATGCATTTTTAGCGCGGTTCCTCCCTCCCCCATAGGGAGGAACCCCGCTTATAGGGTTGATACAATGAAACAATCCGGAAGTGCCGACTAGAAAAGTTCGCGTTTCAGAACCCCTAGAGACCGAAAATAACGGTGGTTCAAATTTGTATATATATATATATATATATATATATATATATATATATATATATATATATGTATATATTTATTTATATATATATATATATATATATATATATATGTATATATTTATTTTTATATATATATATATATATATATATATATATATATGTATATATTTATTTATATATATATATATATATATATATATATATATATATATATATATTTGTCTGTTCGCTCTCTAGCTAGAAGACGAATGGTCCGATTTTGATGAAATTTGGTACAAAAATCCTTCGTCCAATTTGAAAGGTCAAGTTCGTTAACCAGCAAAATCCGCCTACGGGAAGATGGCGTTTGGGGCGAAATTCGCGCAAAAAAAATCGTAACGCTTACGTTTTTGAGTTCATAAGCTTCTAAGTACTCGTTTTATATGATTCCTGGGCTCGGAAAACGAATGAAACCATTTTCAAGGCAACAGCTTTAACCGTTTTCGAGAAAATTGGAAAAATATTTTTTGAATACCGTTTTTGGTTTGGGTACTTAGAATCATGGGATTCAGTTGAAACATGTTCTGCATGTTCTACTTTCATCAAAACTAATATGTTGAAATTTTGGTTACGTTTGGAGTTAAGGAAGGGTTAGAATAAAATATTTTATTAACAGACTTAAAAAGTTTTGGTAACTTTGTATATTTTCTTTAATATCTCGAAAAAGGTTAAGAATCTTGGTAAACGAAAGAATACCATTAGAAAGCTTACTAAATGCTCTACAAAAAAGGTTCTGATGAAAGTTTCGATTAGGCGATGTCAATCGGAGAAATAAGTGCTTAAAACATTAAAGTAATTGATTTTGCTTATTCGAACTGTTCTTTTTGTCTGTTTTATTCCTTGTTATTTTTTAATTGCTTATAGTTGGATAATGTATTTTACAACAAAACAGATTAGGCAAAATAAGAAAAACAATTCATTGTTAGAAATATAGCTTGCCAAGAGAAAGAGATTCGATGACGTCTTTTGAATATTTTCAATTGCCTTTATGCTGTTGGTTTTTTTATTTTATTTTTTAATTGATTTTATCTGTAGAATTATTACTGTAGTAAAAGAACACAGGAATGTGTGAAAATATTTGATATTTTCCAATTCATTGAAACGTATGAAATGAAGTATCGGTAGAAGAGGATTCTAGGGTCTTGCGGACCTGAGCCCAGGTATAGCCATAAAACCCTAATAGAACCCCCTATAGAACAAAGGCCGAGGAAAATATTATCTTTTTCTATTCTATGCTTTTCAAATGAGAATAGGCATATGAAGGGGGGCCTTGGATTCATAAGCGGGAGATGGTGGGTTCGATTCCCAAACTCCGGCAGGAATTTTATCATCCCACGGCTCGCTGGTGAAATTCCTCGCTACACCCTGGATGTCGGCGCTAATGACCTAGATGTAGATGTGCCATAAAAAAAAAAAAAAAAAAAAAAAAAAAAAAAAAAAAAAAAAAAAAAAAAAAAAAAAAAAAAAAAAAACTGGAACCGCGCTAAGATGACGCAGTTCCTGCGAGTCGGACTTTTTTCACATTCGTTACTTTGCATTTGTATCGACGATATAACCTTTGGTAATACGATAATATTTCTATGGGCAATATATAACAAAGTTATTTTTATTATATTTATATAACTGAATGGGGTAATTCAAATACTTTTTATGACTTTGAAACATATTGAGGGTTCCCATGATCTGTCACACTACAAGAAACCAAATTAGCTTCGGCGGATAATAGCCACAAGGAAATAAAAAACCCCAAACCTCACCTCATTACTTTGTATGCATTTGTTCTAGTACAAAAAGTTACTAGTGTTGTTTGCTTATAGCTTAGGGAGTCGAATTTTACTGACTTTCGTTTTAAAGAATATTTACGAAGCATCAGGCAATATTGCTTTAATGTTATAGGAAGGAAGAAATAAATTAACTTTAAATTGTGTGTGGTTAAGAGAGTAAACGGTAATCCTCTTAGAAGGATTAATCCATAACAGGACTTAGTCAAATAATCCTTATTCAACCCTGCTAAGTCCTATCACAATATACACACTAAGTCCGCAGTCCCTGAAATAGGCCCCCTTCTACACCTACTTAACAATAGAACTAATTTATAGGAGACTAATTTAAGCACAATATATATATATACTAGCTGTTACCCAGTGTGCCATGCTACACCAACTTTATATTATATAGTTGTAAGGAACAAACATACAGCTGGTAGATTATTTTGACCTAGGCTATGACACTCCCCGTATCAACCCCTACCTGTGTGCAAAGTTTGGTCAACTTTGGTCAAACAGTGTGGATTTGTATAAGGAAAATAAAGACAGACAGACAGCTGACAGATGATTTTGACCTAGCCTATGACACTCCCCGTATCAACCCCTACCTGTGTGCAAAGTTTGGTCAACTTTGGTCAAACGGTGTGGATTTGTATAAAGAAAATAAAGACAGACAGACAGCTGACAGATGATTTTGACCTAGCCTATGACACTCCCCATATCAACCCCTACCTGTGTGCAAAGTTTGTTCAAAATCGCTCGAAAGCTGTGGATTTATATGAGGAACAAATTGAATGGCTTGGGGGGAGTTTATTTAGAGGGAGTTCATTTAGATTCTGCAGGTTCCATCTTCCAATACTCCCTGCATTACAATCAAAGTAATATACACTTTTTTTATATTTTTTTCCTGAGTTTTAAAAGTATAATAATAATAATATTAAAATAGAGAAATATGATAGTGTAATGATAACAACTATTATAATACAAATAAAAATAGTAATAATAATATTGAAATGGTCAGTACCTGAATGGGTGACCGACCACGTGCTCTTGGCATTATAAAAGGGTGGCAACCTATAGATAGCCCGGCGCTTATGGCCAAGTTGTAGATGCGCCGCACACACACAAAAAAAAATAATAATATTGGAAAAGAAACAAATTATAATATCAAAATTACAAATTAGGTGAAAGAAATAAAAAAAAAGAATGAATATAAATGAATTAAATAAAATAAAATAACTGATTAATGAAAAGAAAACGTCCGTTCTTGCAATGGCTTATTCTTGCGATTGTTAAAACAGAATTCAATCAGGATTGTGGTCCTGAGAAACTGTTCAATTATTTACAGCAGCATTATTTTTCAAAAACAAATGCACTACTTTTCTCATTTGTTCCGATACTAAACATAAAGGTATGAATTCTGTATACGCACTTTTGATAAGATTATATGATATAATAATAAGAAATTATGATTTGTCAAAATGAAATTATTTACAGAAATAATCCATTGTCTCAATTTAAAAATAAATATATGTCAAGATTGCTTTACATACATTCAGAAAAATTTCACAAAAAGTTTTAGCAGAAATATTTTACTACAGCTCATGACAAACGTGTAGTAGGTAGGGTGGGAGAAAGAGTAAAATCCTTGGTCTCTAATGGAAGTTATGAGCAAATATGAAACTAAAAATGTAAAAAACTCAGTACAGTTTGCTAATGTTGCATCTAGTTTAATGACAAACACTACAATTCTCCGTATGAGCCAAGTAGATATTGAGCCTGCTATAAGTTCGGACAGTCAAGATTCTATAAGTAGGGTATTTATTTATTTTTTCTCTTCAAGTAAAAAAAGTTCATAGTGTAAATATTTAGTATTTTGTTTAGTTTTATTTTGCAGTGCTTCTATATTTATTTCTTATTAGTATTTAATCTTAATCAAATGTGGTAGACTCCTTGCTGTAAAATTGTAAATTTTTAGGAAAATATTCATTCATTCATAAGTTCGGACAGTCCATAGGTTACTGTTAAAGACATAGTTTATATTAAGCAAATGCATGTGATAAAATGCAATTCGCAAATCAAAAATTCAACTATGGAAAACGAACTGAAACCAGCAAGTTAACAGATCAAAAACTTAATATTTCAAATTTTAAAGTTAGTTACTGGTGTGCAGTTACATGTGATAAAACTTAAGCTGTATTTCATTTTATATTGCCCAGCAAACCCTTCACTGAAGTAATGAATGTTTTGTACATGTAGTTTTCATTCTGAATAGCTTTGGGTTATTTTTTATAGTTTTTAAAATTAAATCGCTGTACTATAAAAAATAATATATTGTTAGCTAAAATTTTAATTGAACAATTTTTTGTATTTAACGGGAAAAAAAATTGAAGAGTGAAAAAACCATACATTTTATTTTTTCATGTGTTAGTGTATACCTTTTAGAATAATAATAAAAAACTATGTTAGTGATTTTCTTTTTATCGTTTGATGATATTCCACTTAGTGTGGAACGCCATATTTAATTTTTACAAAATGCATTTTAACACTTCAGGATTTTTTCAGAACATTTGTAATAACTTTATGCTTACATTATTTTTTTTTTCTGGCTTCCATATTTATTGAAGTATTGTCATGGAAATGTCATCAACATTGGTCGATAGGTATGATTTATATTCTAGAACTAAGTGCACTTCTTTTGTCCAATTGATGATAACTACAAAATTTGAAATACTTTAGCAGGGCATGAAATTAAACTATTTGAGATTGACAAAAACTATTTTATATTCTTACTTATATCCATGAAAGGAATGAACATGCCAAGTTTCATTAAAATCTGAGATCATGGATGTCAAATGCTATTTTTTTGGGTTGATTTGACATGGAATGACCCAAATGTTTAAATATCATGTCACACATAGATGATTTTAGGTGGTACGTTAAAGAACTAAAAGTATTTAAATTATTAAAGTTCTGTGCAGGTTAATGGGTTAATGTTGAAGACATAGTTTATGTTAAGCAAATGCATGAGATAAAATGCAATTCACAAAAAAATTAACTATGGAAAACAAACGGGAAACTCCAAATCAACAGATCAAATACTTAATATTTCAAATTACTTACTAATATATGATATTAATCCAAAATCTGAGAATATAAGGTTGTAATTTAGATAATCACAACATTTTTCAACAGATCAAAAACTTAATATTTGAAATTACTTATTAATATATATTAGTCAAAATTTTAAGAATATAAGGCTATAATTTAGGTAAACACTAATATTTTACTAAAACTAAAAAGTTTTGGAAATTAGATAAACAAACCAAACTTAAAAAAAAGGATAATGGTTAATGGCTTCTAGGGGCTCAGTGTTGCTCTACATTTTCATCAGAAATTAATAAAATTGATCTTATATGATATTACTTGTCCAAATCTTGAGAATATACGGCTATAATTTAGATAAACATACAAAGGTTAAAACTGAAAAGTTTTGTTTGCAAAACAAAAACTTTTCGCAAAAAAAGAATAAAGTTTTTTTTAGCTTGCTAATCTCCACCTAGGCAACACTGGAAAGAAAATTACTATTTTTGAACAATTCACTCTTCTTTAATTAACAATTTGGAACTCGTTACTTCCGAACTGTGAAGCCTAAAAGATTTTATATATATATATATATATGATTATATAATGATGTAAAGTCATCAATGAGTTCGAGTTATTCTAATTATCAAGAACATCAACAAATAAATTTGAGACATTATTCAAAATGGCTGCCAGAATATGAATGGTTCAGTGTAGCCAATTTTTCTTGAACAAAACTTTTGACCTTTTGACCAAATTTCGAAATTTGACTATTTTGACCTAGCCTAGGAGATTTCCCGTATCAAGAAGTACATGTGTGCCAAGTTTGGTCCAAATTGGTCAAACGGTGTGGATTTGTATAAGGAACAAACAAACAGAAAAACAGAAAAACAGACACGTGATTTTTATATATATATATATATATATATATATATATATATATATATATATATATATATATACACACACAGTTAGAGTCAAAAGTATTGATACACTAAGTTAATTTTGAAAAAAGACACTTTTAAGGAGGACTATATCGGTAAAAATAATGTAAAAGGTACAGGCGAGATAATAAGTCATCAATACTATATTTTATTTGTCAATAATATCAAAAATAAATTGTTAGATATTTACAAAAAATATACAAGTACAAGGTATTGATGCACTAAATTTATTTAATGAAAGAAATGCTTTTTAAGGATCGGTATTGGTACAAAATATTTGATAACAAACCATCAATAATTTATTTTATTTATCAACCAATATCAAAAAATAAATCATAAGATATTAATAATCCATACTAACAATTGTAAGTCACTTAATATCTAAGGACAGCCACTGATGGGTTTGGAAGGATAAGTTAGTCTCTCCAAAAATATAGAGGATGTCCCAGTCTTAAACAGACAGACTTCGTATATCGATGGGGAATTGAAAAACTAAGTCAAAAAGTCCTTTAGTAATTTTCTCGTTTTTCCTTCGTTTTCCAGAAAACCGCAAAATACCGTATGTTTTTTTAGACAAATCCCGATTTATCGCTTAAACGAAGCGTTGACGAAAAAAAAATAGAAAATTTTTAGCTTATTAAATTATCTTTAAGATAAGACCAAGTTCAGCGTCTTAGCTTGAATTACGAGATATTCGTGTTTGAATAACCCATCGGATGGACATTTTGTTTCATAGAGAGTTAGATATTTTGATCCGACGAACCGTCTGTGCGCGAATTAAGGCATTTCTGCATCTAGGCCATTAGCGCCGGCCTGTCTATAGGTTGCGACCCTTCCTAAACATCCATGGTGCAGGGAAATTTTTCAACGGGCCCTGAAATGAAAAAAAAAATCAATCTACCGCAGGTGGGATTCGAACCCGCATCTCCCACTTAAGAATCCAAGGCGTCAGGCACAAGGAGCACGGGCGTCCAGGGCTACACTTTCTACATGTTTCTAAGTAAAGAACATAAATTAGTTAATTCTTGGAAGGTTAAATAATCCGATTATCTCTAGATGCGTTTAGTCGATATATCTAGTTATTATTTATTAAAAGGTTAAGGAGTCACGGCTTCGTGATTCCCACACGACACGGGAACATAATTCATGAGTATACATACCGCGATATGGAAGTCACGCACTCGTGTGAAGTTAATGGTTCGTCTTAACGTAATAATCGTATTGTATTTTATTTAATATCATTGACGGAGTTCAGTGTTATGGCACGAGTTGCACTTTTATACAGGGTTACCCGCATTTAGATGTCATAACTTTAGGGGTTTTTCCTAAAGGTAATTTGTAGTTACGTTACGCGGAAACGAGCGTCCTATCTGAAATGTAGCAGACCTACTCAAATGTTTGTCTATTTTCAGAGCTATTGTTGTTGTTTTTAATGAAAAACTGTGTTTTCGGGATTTCTGATTAATGTATCGTAAATGATGTCCATATTTTTACAATTGGAATTAAATTGCTAAGAAGAAACATCCGTTATTGAAATAATTCCATGTACATTGAGAGCTCTACAAAAATCCATATAAATGTGACCTATTGTTATTATTGTTGTCTTAAATTATTTAATCTTTTCTTAATCAGCTATTTGTAGACTTAGAAATTTGCCTCCGTTTTCAAAGTTGATTTATTTAATAAGCTTTAGGCCGGTCGTCCACTGGAACCGAAAATCTGCGAACTGCAAGGCAACGAATTCGGACGAACGGCGTTCGTCCGAATTCGTGCGAATGCCTTCCGTCCATTGCCTCCGTGTTCGTCCAAATTCGCAGTAGACTTGATGGCTCGTACTCACAGTCCATGCCTATTCGCACCTTTTCGCAACTATAAATCCCAGCAGGATGGGATCGGTTCGCACTTCGGACCAGTTCGGACGAATTCGTCTGAATTCGGACGTACGATACGGGCCCAATGGACGCGGTCCATGATGGAGCCTCGTGTTTGGATTGTTCGTGCGTATTCGTCCGAATTCGGACGAATTCATTTCGCAGCTTTTCGGTTCCAGTGGACGAGCGGCCTTAAAATTGTACCTCGTTGTTTTAGAACAAAATCTATTTGAATCTATGTTTCTCCGATTCCTAAATGTTAGATATAACCACGTTTCTGTTTAAAATTTAATTTTTAATATTATATTGTGCGGGCGAGGTTAGTTCAGTGGCAGGGCACTCGACTCATATGCTGGAGGACCTGAGTTCAAATCCCGAGCAAGCACTGAAGATTTTTTCTTCAAGTGCCTTAGTTCATGGGTTGAATTCGGCCTCCCTGACCGTCACTAGGCCAACCCAGCATTTAATTAATTTATTAATGTGTACCTTGGTGCTAATGACTCTAGCAGTCGAAGCAGCAAGGGGAAAATCAGGCGACCGGAGCATAGTACTGACCATACTATCTCCCTAGTGTGCCATTTGGTCATGAATCAGAAACCTCTACAGTATCTGCCCTCTGGGCCCTCGTGGCCTGTTACGGGACTGCTTTATTTTAATATTATATTGTATTGTAATTTTTTTTTTTTTATTATTATTATTGATTATTACAACAATATGAGTTAACATATTTCTAGTAATATTGCTGGTTCAGTTATAATGACATTGTGAGGCTTGATGTGGGAATATGAACAATTACAAAACCCACAATAGTAATGCATTAAAGAAAAAATAAATAAAAAGATAATAGACTCCCAGCCCACCCCAATCCTCTTGGTAGATCCCTCTCTTCCAACGTCATCCCAGATAATCCTCCTCGACGCCTTCGCCGCCATTGGCCACGAGACAATTTACTACTGGTTAATTTGCCTGACTCATAAAATAATGTAAATAGTGTAAATATTGTAAATAATGTATATAGTTTAAAAAAGAGACCAATTTTTAATTAAAGAAAGAAATACAATAACTTTCATTGGGAGTGGCAGGAATGTCTGCCTCCTCCCCTCATCTCATTCACTATGTTTTATGTATATTTTGACCAATTTTACTTATTGTACATAACTGTACAGATTGTAAATTACCAATAAAGATCAAAAAAAAAAAAAAAAAAAAGATAATATAAAATAATAATGAAACAACTGTTTATTAAGAATTTTGGAAGTGATGAGGTCATATCCAGGGGCTTTTTTTGGAGGAAGATGTTGGATAGCATTCAGGATTTCTTTAGGATTAAAGGCTTTTGGTGAGAGTGATAGTTGAAGAGGAGTGTCCAGTTGACTGGAGAGAAGGAGTGTATGGTCAGGATCATTGATATCATGGTGAGGAGTAAAGACTTGGGTGAGGTGTAGGCCAAAGGAATGGGATATTTCTTCGTCATGTAATTTAATATTATATTGTACTTTAGAAAATTGTTATTAGAAATTGGAATTGTCTAGGCGAATATGCCTATATTAAAATGTAACAATAAAACGAGCAAATCGCTTCTTTGTAGGCTTGTAAATTCAAGAAATAAATATTTGAATCTATTATTTTCTGATTTCTAAGTCAAAACCAATAAATTTGCTTTAGCGTGAACAAACCATTCTCTACACATTCTTTAATTTCACACGATAATGGTGGTGTGCTATCCTTCCCACACTTTACTCACACTAGATGTAGGGGTTTCATTTAAAAAATCAAGTACATCATCCTTTGTCCAACATCAGGAACAAAATTATTTCTGTAGAAGTCGATTCTTTAGTGGAAGTTATCATCAAACTTTCTAAATCAACTTTTAAGGTGGAGATGAACCTCTAAGTCTACAAATAGCTGATTAAGAAAAGATTAAATAATTTAAGAAAACACTAATATCAATAGTTCACATCTACATGGCTTTAAGTATAGCTGTAAATTTACATGGCAATGTTTTAATAACGGGTGTTTCCCGTTAGAAATTTAATGTAGGTTTGAAAATGTGGTCGTCATTTACGATATATCAATCAGAAATCTCAAAAACACAGATTTTCATTTAAAAAAATCTTATGAAAATAGACAAAAAATTTAGCAGCTCTGCTATATGTTGAGATAGAACGGCCATTTTCGCGAAACCTAACTACAAATGACGTGTAGAAAAAAACCCCAAAGTTATGACATCTAAATGCGGGACACCCTGTACAGTTTTTTAAAACCTGAAAGGACAACTATACATAATAATCATTTGTTGACTTCCTCAAGAATTTTGTACGATCAATAAATAAATGTGAAAATTAATACAATCTCCAATTTGTTAAAATTGATGTCTTAGATGTCTAAAATGTGATTTGAATCCATCGATAAAAGCGGATTTTAAGGCACTGTAGATGGCCGATTCATGTTAAGAAATAATTAAAAATTTATTCAAAACAAAGGGAGTATATCCCTGTTTATTCTGAACTTTTTTTGGAAACCTAATCATATTTCAGAGGGAGGTTGTTTTTGGTAGCGCGTTAGGCGGAGATATTAAAATCCTTTATAACTTGTGAAGGCTGCTCAATTTGTTGATGGAACTAGTTCAGGGCGACGGCATAACCAAAATGGGACGCGAGCTCCATAAAAGGGTTTGTGGTCTCTTTAATGTATGGCAAAGCACTCCGGCCGAAATATGTTCCCACCACAAGCTGGATTACCATTTTCGATTTCACCGATCCCACTCCTCAAGTAGACATATGCAATATTCATCTAGAGACCAATCAATCTCAGAAATTTATTTATTTTTATTATTTTTAGTTAGACTTCTTCTATCATCTAAGTTAACGATACAGAACAAACTGACGATATACAAAACAATCATTCGACCCTTATGAACATACGGAATTGAACTCTGGGGTACTGTTAAAAAATCAAACATCAACAGAATACAGGCATTCCAGTCAAAAGTTCTTTGTAAAATTGTAAATGCCCCCTTCTATGTATCCAGCAAACCCCTTCACAATGATCTTAACATCCCATTTGTCCCTAATCTTGCGAAAACCAGTTTCAAATGTTTCACTCTAAGTTGTCTTACCATCCTAATCCTGAAGGTCTATCCTTATCATCCCAATCCCTCCAAAACAATCCTCCCAGGCGGCTTAAAAGACAGTGGCCCTGAGATAAACTTACCTTGCCGATCGTATTGTGGTCGTTGAAATAATTGGTTACCCGCCTCAGGAAGTACCAACAATGGTTGGCTTCTTCCAAATACTTTATTATTTTTATTTTGTTTTAATTTTACCGTTATAACCAACTTGTATATTATCTGTGTCAACAAACTTGAAGATTGTACTTATTATTTATGTGCAGATTTCAAATATAAAAATAAAATAAAATATTTTTAGTTGTTTTCTTTTAATTGATTTCCCAACGGGAGAGAAAAATACCAAAATTACTAGACATTGTATTGATCATTCATTGCTGACACGGTGCCATTAATGAGAAGGCTGGGCAGATCTTTGTGTGCCATCTTTTGATACAAACCCGAAAATTAAACACATTTTAACTAATTACAAATAACGAGAAAGTTTCGTTCGTTTAAAAGACCTGAACAAGGGCTTGACGGATTAAAATCCGTACATCACCAAAATTATAACCTACATCAACATTTAAATTACTCAAACTGGAAATTTTTTTAATCATGTTTGACTTGAAAGATGAAGTAAAGTAATAGATACTGTTAATAAAACTTCTAAAAGTAGGAATTTAAAACTAAAAAAATATTAATGTAAATTACTTTCATTTTAATAATATTATTATAAATATCGTTCATTTTTCCTATTTTTGTCCTAGTAATTATTTTGACACACATTTACGTGTTATTTTAGCGGATGTTAAATATCTTCATGGGCGAAGAGAAACGACAAAAATCTCCTCTTAGATTATAAACCTTATCAGAGAAGGCGACAGGGAACTTTTGTTTTGAATCCTCACAAATAACGAATGTATTTTTTTTATGGAAATTTACACTAGATAATCTATCCACCTATCCAAAGAAAGATGCATCAATTTTGGTTAACTTTTGGAAACAGGAAGCGTCGAAAGAAATATAACCTTAACAGAGAAGATCAGGATAGGATTTTTCATATTTTTTGTTAAATATCTCGAAAACGGTTCAAAAATCGTAGTACTCGGATTACTATAAAAATGCGTGAGTGTGTGTGCTACACACACACACCTGTGTGCAGTATACGTGACGTTGTAATGAGCATTTAATCTGAGATTTGGTGAATGGACGATAAAGTTCCACAGAAGTTGGAGTGGAAATGACAGAGCTATTAGGCGTACTTTCACTTCCCACATTACAGCATTCAAGCTGTTAGATCTCCCCTTAGCCCATTCCTGATTCCTCAAGCAGAAATAAAGCCCTACATTTTTTAACCTCAGCTTGAAAAGCCAAGCTCCTTTACAGGAAACTTCACTCACCTCAAAGATAAGGTCAGCAAAGTGAGGACGTCTTTAGCGAACCTAATTCAATAGCCAAGTCATTTGCAAAAATGTACAAAGATATATTCTCATTTTTGCATGAAGAAGAATGCCTGTATATTTTATAAAAAGAAAGTGTGCTACGCTAGTCAACTGGTGTGAATGAATAGTTAATGACTAAAAATGTCCATTGTGATATTAAAATACAAACAAAATAAATTTACGCAATTCAAATAATAATTATTAATATATTTATAACAATGTAAAATGATTTGCATTTTCTTAATAAATAAAATTTAGATAAGAAAACAAAGAAAGTGAATAAAAAGTGTATAGAGTAACTGTTCGATTCTAATGGTCAATTTTGCACGCATTCTTAGGCGAAGTTTAGCTTGATCGTCTAAAATTTGTTTCGATTGTATTTTGTCAATCTAATGCCAATTATCCGTTGTGTCAATTATCCATCAGTAGTTAAGTCAATAATTACACTGTTCTGCAAAAAAAAACTTTTCTCTCCTCCCTTGAACAATTTTGCCTGTCTCACATGTTTTCAGGTGTGCTGAGTCCGAATCTGAACTCAAAAAAATTCTATCACCCTCTGATTTTGAGAGAAAAGAGGAGAAACTTGGAAAAAATGAAAAATTGTATTTGAAAATTATTGACTTTATTATAACAGTTTTTTCAACGGTAAAATATAATTAATTGAATCCTGCATGCTATCAGGTATAATACTAGATATGACACAACTCAAAAAATATACACACACCGTCAATGAGTATTTTTTTTCTTTTGTACTCTTCCTCGTCTGTCTCCCGCTGCAGTGTCCAGCAGTAATCCGCCAGCATCTTCTCATTCCATTTGCCAGTATATCTTTTTTCCATTCTGGATATGTCTTGGTGGAATCGTTCCATGTTCGTCCGAAACTGCACCCAAATTTGGGGTGAAAAAGTCTAGGTGACTATGCAGGAAATGTATTTTTAAGGACATATTGCATCCCAATGTTTTATATGAAGTAAGCAGTTCTTGGACTATTTGGGGGGGAGTTGGGGTATTGAGGGTGAAAGGGGGGCAGGTAAGGATTTGAATGAAAAGGATACCACCATAAAAGAGAAAGGAAGGTCATTCCCCTAAAGATCCAGGTAGAGACCAAATCCCTGCCTCAAGATCAAAAACTGAAAAAACACTTTTAGCCAGATTTCTTCAACCACTTGTAATATTCCCATCAAATTTTTTTTCGTTCAAATATACTTCATTGCGCTCAAAATCATCGGGCTTTTGAATTTTTTTCACTATGTTTTGATGCCAAAAACAATTCGTCAAATTTACAAGAAACTCACATTTTTGGATAAAAAACTAGAATTTCTCAAGAAACTGTGCGTGATAGACAGAATCTGACTTCAAATTCGTGTTCAGCACATTTGAAAACAGTAAGAAAGCATGTTTTGGTTTGAAGGAGGATTTTCGTGCAGAACAGTGTTATTTTTCTTTAGTTGGTTGCAACAGGGATCACACATCCAGCTGAACAATAAATCACTATTTAAATCATATGGTGTGTGAAAAAACAAGTGAGTGAGAAGAAAAGAAGAAAGTGCAGTGTATCAAAATTCAAGACATTCTATTCAAGACTATTTTATTCCTTCCTACGTTCCTTCAGTTTTATCATGAGTGAGTAGGGGAAGAAAACTATCCTGGTGAGGGAGGAGGGAGAGAGGGCCGGCCAGCAACAAAACACAATTTTAAACCTAAGTATGTGAGTCCAACCAAATCAGATCCACCCCCACCATTAAGCTCAACCCATGTAAATATTGATTACCATTTAATATATTTCATTCAAATACAGTCCACTCTCATTTATTTAGAACCACCCTAATCAATTTTCAGGTTTAGAGTATAATTCAATTTAGTTTATAGATTGAACTACCTAGCCTATACACCTGCCTACCCCGTCGCCTTCTACATTTCGTAAGAGCTATGTTATTTCCAAGCAATCTCTTCCTAAATTCATCTTGGACCGGACATTCGATGAAAAAAAAAAATGATCATACTTTTGTTCTCATTTCGTAGAGAGAATATTTATTCTCTTCTTCTGTAGTTCAATTATCACTTCAGCTCTCGCTTTAAAGGCACAAACTTATCTGCGAGAACCATAAAACGAAGATTTTCAGTCTATACTGATTGCAGTTATACTGATGTACGTTGTGGCAAACTCTCGAAAATTAAAGAAAAATAATTATCAATTACAGAAAATGAAACTAACGAATGTGCATTAAGTCTAATTAAAATATAAAACAAAAAAAAATGTACACAGAGTCATCTAAAAGGTACCAAACCACTTTTCACAATCGGTACTTTGTATTTGTATCGATGATATCTGAAGAATTATTTACAGTGGCTTAATACAGTGGCTTAAAAAAATATGTTCATGTTGGCTCAGAAATATATTAGGGCTAATAATGGCATAAAACGTACAAATAAGAAGAAATGCAGGAATACGTTAAACAGTAAAGTAGAATAACATCCTACAGAAGTCAGATTTTTAATTGACATTTTCGATTGTGATATAGATAAAACTGTTAAATCGAACAGATGAAGTGCTCCTTTTAGTTCAAAGGGGATTTAGTCCTGACCCAAATCACTAATTTGATGATACCGGTCGTAATTTCTTTTGTATAGTAACGTCTAATGTATAGTAATATATGTCTAGGGTATATAAACGCAATATTGTGTTTTAAAAATATACTACATTGGTTCAATAGAAGTTGGGGTTTACTGCGTATTATGTTTAAAACAAATTAAGCCACCAAACAGACTCGGGCATTGGTTGAGACTTCTACCGCTGAAAGCGCTGAACATGGGCGTTTTATGCTGTGTCTTTCTCAAGGGCGTATATCCTGTTTCTGAGTAAGCTGATTATTACAAATATAAAAGAACAAAACTATCCATTTTTTTTTTTTTTTTTTTTTTTTTTTTTTACAAGGATTATTTTAAGCAAATTATTCAGGAATGCATTGTACAGTACTCACCGTGTGAGGAATGTTCTTAATTATGCAGCTCCTGCGAGACGGAATTTTAAAGGAGAAAAATGAATAACCACTTCAAAGGCGCTTCTTGAGCAAAGAGAAGAGAAAAAACATTCTTTTTGACAGTAATATCTGACTAAATGTGTACTAGAAAACAGACACAAAATTACCAGCATTAGATAAGTTATACTAAACGACAAATACCAAAATGATTAACATCAGACTCCAGCTAATAAATTACATTTTTTTTTCTTTTCTTTTTTTTTACTTGATAGATATATTGCAGGTAAACACGTTAGAACTCAATCACGCTGAAAAACATAGATTGACTAAAAAACCTTTTTAAAAAATATTTGACTTTAATGACAGAGATTTCAATTTAGATTTAAAAAAATAATTTAAAATGAAACGACATTTCTGAAATGTTTTAGATCAATAAGACATTAATTAAAAACAGATACAGTTTCTGAATGATATATGCTTAAATTAAAATAGATTTAATCAACGATGCTATTAAAAATTTACTCAAAATTAATGAAAGGCACCGAATGATCCTCTGAGTATCAATGTTTACCCATAATCCCCCGTTCCTAAGGGCAGCCCTGATTCCATAAATATTCACAGCCTCATTTATCTATCAATGCATCAGCTCCATTGTTAATAATGAAGTTGTTACATGAACCAATTACCATTTTAACTCTGACAAATCGCCAGATACTGAAATAATCAGTCCGCTACAGATATGTGTAGTTTTTTTTTTCAATTTCTTTAAGCTGCTTCATAAAACAAGATTTGACGAGAACGTCTAACAATTAACAACAAATAGCACTAACCTAGGACAAATTAAATAAACTGAACTTCAAGTACAATAATATTAAACGATTTATTTATTTTTTCACTTTTAGTTTTGAGGCGATATATTTAATGGCTTCCAAGGAGAAAACTTTAAAAAGCTATAATTTTGGTTTTTCGGAGCTTATTGGTTATTTGCATTAACATAAATTATTATGAGGATTAATTATTATTAGAATTGATATTATTTTGTGAGGCATTCTAACATATTTTAATTTTTGAGACACTTATAATATATGTCACGGGTATTTTTATTTAGGAACCACCGGTCCTCTAATCTACGATACACGTCCTAGCCCGCCATTCCTATGACTGACTGCTACGTTGTACCCATGTGCCGAGTTCTCCCGGCCACAGTCTACTCCGTATTCCTTATGCCAGTAGCTTCTCTCGCGGCCTATGGAAATTCGCTACCTTTGGCGTTACCAAGTTGTTCCGCGGTACGTTTTATGTCCGGTTCCAGCTTTTATTCAGGAGGTCGCATTCTCCATGATCGGTGAGGTTCTCCCGTAATTCCCTTCTCACTCTTCAATGCCGTGTACCCGGAGATGAATGCCCTAAAGGTAATGCTGAATTTTCTATTTACTTGATACATGGGTTGTACCCATAGCCCATTATTTTTTCTGCCTCCGATTTTATCTGAGCTCACCAGGGCTTCATATTTATTTTGCTATTTCTTTATCCTACAGAGATCATATTGAAATACAGGAATAGACCTGTGGGTAGATAATTTTTTTTTTACATTCTAAATATCTTCAAACATTCTAAATAGTTTTATATTATAAGGTTGAGACCCTTTGTTCTCAATAATGTATTTTAAATTGGTACTAGGTCATATATATAAAAAATTTAGGTCAAGACGTCACCCAAGCTGTGTAACATCTTTCTAAGATGAAGCTCAGTTGAGATATATTGAGTTAAATTACTCCTGAAGAGGCGCCTAGTGACGTGAAACATATTCAGCACTAAATCAAATAATATTGACGGAAAGTTAAAGTATTTTATATAGGTACACGACAGTATAAAAAAAAAATTAAAGGGTTAGGTCCGCCATACCTGTTGGTATAGGCAGTCGTCGCTGGCATTGGTGAGAGAACTGAGGGCGATTGTTTTGAACGGAAGTGCTCCCACCAGTACCAGTGACGACGGCCTCCACCAACAGGCATGAAAAAAAAACTTTTTAGTTCATTTTAGGTGTAAACAAAATTAATGAGATCTAAAAAAAGGCAATGTCAATGCTGCAGATTTTTTATATAATAAATCCATTAAAAAAATCAAACCAAAGATCTTATTTTTCCAACATCTTTATGCTAAAATCATGTAAATATTGAGAGCTAGGCGTGTCATATAAATATATTTGTTTGTTTTATTTATTTTTATTATAAACCGTCATTAATAATAATAATAATACCGAAGTTGTTTTGGGATATATTATCCTACATGTTATCACCCTAGATCAAAAAAATAGTATTTTTCCCTTTCTTCCGCAATCATTTCTATCAGGAAAATTTCATCAAGAAGCCTAACATAAGATTTGTACGGTAAGAATATTTTACTGAGATGAATTGTATTTTTATTTTTTCTAGTAGGCCAAAATTTGATAATTAAATTCCCTTTAAATATTTAAAAATGTGAAGCTTATTCTGTTCAGTTTCCGTAAAATATATCAATCTGCATTTTCATTCATTCAGCTTATCAAGTTTTCTGTACACTTCCCTGAAATGGAACGATGGTTTATTTACAAATTGGTAAACAGTTTAAAATAAACGCCATAAAATTCTCTCAAACTGAGTGTGTTTATTTACAGCTCAAAACATTTCTATCCTTTTAGCTTAACTGGTCATTTATACAAAACATCAGGACTAATACAAAAACAGAAATAATGTTTACTATTTTCGTTTTCCAAAAAGTAACAATAAGACAAAATATTATTCTAATAAATTTCCTTTCCGCTGTTTATAGTAAGGAAGTAATCAACTTCTTTCATCTGTACATCGTAACTCTAATTCACTTCGACGTTCTACAAATGTATCTACTGTTTCTGGAAAAGTTTATTTTTAGCATACATAATATACAATGGGTCAAAAAATTATTCATACACTTAATTTATTCGTCAATAATATTTTATTTATTTTTTTAACCCAAACAGACTGTTGATAATAATAACAAATAAAATTTCCCATTATTTTGATGCAAAATCAAAAATGAAAAACACGCTCAATTCTATTAATAACAAAAAAAAAGAAACTTTGGCATGCAAAAAAATTATTCATACTCTTAAATTAGGCTTTATGATAGCACTAAAATTGTTTCATGTGCCAATGTTTCAACTTAATACCAATAAATATTTATTTCTTATGAAACAGAACGTGTTATCTAAACATGGGAAACAGTTAAAACCTCAATATTCTTAGATAATTCTAGTGAAATAGGTCGCAAATCTAAGGAGCTGAGTTCTTATCTTAAACATGAAATCGTTAAACTTTCAAATCAAGGACTGAGTTAGCAATGCTTCTTATGAAAGCTGGGATTATATTAAGCGACCAAGCAATAACTAATTAGAAAGTTCAAAACCTCATCAGTGGACAATAATAAACATACGGTGCAGAAAACGTTAAATAATAATGAGTGATTCCAGTGAAATCGTGCAGAAAGCTACAAGAAAACTTCAAATTATTTGCTCCCGAGCTAGCAGAACATATCGCATCATGTTTTCGGAACCCTGTAACACCTTAAACCGTGAGGTACTGCCTATATAAAGCGGGCTATAGTGGTAGAGCAGTTCACAAAATACCTTTCTTAAATTTAAAAAATCTGCAAAAAAGAATTAACTTTTCCCCGGATCCCTGGATAATGGGAAAAAAACTGCTTTCATTTTGGAAAAGTTGCGTTGTTTTCGGAGAAAGGAAGTTCAATGTTTACAAATACCTAGAACAGAATTTTTTTTTGGAGTCAAAAGAGCAGAGGTTTCGAAGCAAAATATCTCCAACCTATTATAAATCAAGGCAGGGATAATGTCATGGTTTGAGGTTGCATGAGCGCCAGTGGAGTAGACAAACTTTCAAAAATTAATGTTTATTTAAATACTGAGAACTATGTGAATGTGTTGCGAGGTAATTTTTTTAATAAATTATGCGAAAGGTAGGAATAGACAACACCTATTTGTTCCAGCAGGTCAGTGATCTCAAACATACCGGGAAAAAACAGAATGGCTATTGTACAATGTTCGCCAAGTTCTGCAAACACCACCTCAATCCACAGATCTCAACCCCTTAGAGCATTCATGGGCATAATAATTCAAAATGTTCATGTTCTTAACGGAAAGAGTTAATTTATAACCTTCAGAAAGCTTGGGCAGAAATCGACTCTCAGGAGAATAACGAACGCGTAGAAACAATGCCCAGGAGACTTCAAGCTGTCATAAATCAGAAAGGGTATCCTAGTGAGTGAGGGGAAGGGGGTTTAGGTAAAGAAAATGTTTTAGTAGAATCTTTTTTTTTTTCGTTTAATAGGTGTATGAATACTTATTTTGCTTATAAAATTTTCAAATTTTGCTGCTGACTTAATTTTATGAGGTATTACATTTCAATGCTTTTTAAAATTAATGTCAAATACCCTCTGTTATAATGCCTCTCTATCTGTTGATATTTTGCGTTAAAAAAATGAACAAAAAAAATTACAGCCAATAAATTAAGTGTATGAATTATTTTTTGACCCACTGTATGTGTGTGTGCATTTAAAAGCGGATAATTTTCGGTGTCCAGTGGTATTGATTAAGTTTTGAGGAAAGTCTTAAAAAAATCACTCATGAGTACTATCTCGATAGCTACATTACTTCTGAAAGTGCTAAAAATAATCAGGCTCTTAAAATATTTGCCATAAATATGCTGGGCGAGTCTCGGACCGGTAATTTCCTATTATCCTTTGTGTTAGGATCTCTATACCCTCCTGAGTGCTTCTAGGTTTATAACAAGCGTATCAAATTTCTAAAGGACAGCATGGACTTGAGTTAAGCACAAAGCCCATCCACAAGGCGATTGGCACTCTATTTGAATCCTGTATTGTATCTTTTGTATTTTAATCCTTAATGTTCCTACTGTAACAATTTAATTTTTATTCTTTTATTATCTAACAATTTGACTTAGTAATAAAGAAAGTATGAGGTCAATAAAGTAAGGAAAACCAACGTACTTCCGAAAACATTTATTTATTAACTAGCTGTTACCCGGCGTGGTACGCTACACCTACTTCCTGCATCTATAAAAACAAAAATAAATTAGAAAACAAATAATTAATATTAAAATCTGTAACAATTTTAGTTCATTGTTTCGAACTCGTGATCTCCGAACGGTGAGTCATAGACGATTTTAACCTAGCCTATCACTCTACCCGTGTCAAGACCTACCTGTATGCCACGTTTGGTCAAAATCGGATGAAGGGTGTAGATTTGTATGAGGAACAAACATAAAGAAAGACAGCTCGTAGAAATTTTTGACTTAGCCTACGAGATTTCCTGTATCAAGACTTACCATTATTCCAAGTTTGGTCAAAATCGGTCAAACGGTGTGGATTTGTATAAGAAACAAACAGACAGACACGTGATTTTTATATAGATATAGACGATCATCCGCTACCAAGGCGATTCGCGCAAAAAAATTATTAAACATCGCTCTAATAATATTATTGGAATTATACATATGCATCCGTTTATACAATACTTAATTATAAGTAAAAAATGTCCGTTTCCGGTCATATTTCCAGTGCTGACAGTAAAGGAATAGTGCTGCGAGTCAGACTTTTTATCAATTGAAGATAGTAACCAAGCTCAATATTTTTTCCTCTATTTATATGCAACGAATGTTGATGGCTTTGAGTCATTCTAAGTAAATTGCTCAGAATAACAATTTTTCTCCTCACTCTCCCCCTCTAAGTCCATTTCCTTGAAGAGTCCGTTTATTTTTATCATCACGGCCCAATGAAGCCACTTCCAGATAAGAAATTTCAAATTAGACTGAGATCAATTCAATAGATGATATTTATTGAAGCTTTTCTATTATAAATACATATATATATATTTGTGTTCAATATTTTTTTTCTTTAGTATCGGAATGACGTGAAAATTACTTTTCTGATAGCGAAAAAGTTAAAAGTTCCCCAGAAATAAATTAAATTCTCATTTACAGGTAGAATTCTCCTCTGAGGAGAAAACTGTCAAGGGAAAAGCAAGTCGAGATGAAATTCCCCCCACTCATTTTTTGCCCCGAGGGAAACTAAAACGACTGCAGGTAATGGACTCGCATGAAAAAACGCAATATGTCACACTCGCTCAGGGCGTACCTTCAGGCTATTATTTGGAGAATACACTCCCATTCATTGGACTTTATCAATGAATCATTCATTTCTTATCTCTCCTTATCTCATAAGGAATGGTCTATTTCAATTCGTGACTTCCCCTACATTCCATCTTAAAGAATGTCACCTCGAAGGATGTTTTAAGAAATTTTTAGTATGGTCTACATTTTAAATTAATTGAATAACATAGGTTTTCCGCATTATTATTTTATGACCGTTCAATGTAATTCCTCAATATAGGAGTTTCTTACAATAAGCAAATTCTTCAGCGAGTGTTCTAGAGAATTTTGATTATTCTTCTATTTGTCAGAAAAATAAGCGTGCTCATAAATAAAACAATTAATTTAAAAGAAATTTAAATAGACTTTAGTTATATTAATGAGGCGTCGACTTCCAGAAAAGGATATGTCCAAATCGTAAACCTATTCAGGGAACACAAAAAACGCCAAGCTTCTTAGCTACCAAGCTATAACAGTCTCTTGTGCCACTACAAGTAGTTAAATATAAACCATCCTTTTCTAGCCACGCGAGGGGTCATGACTTTACTTTTTTCTAAAGGAAAGCTATCACCCATAGTGGAAATCGAACCCACGGTGGTAACTATTAGTATTGTTGCCTAGATGTTATTAAGAGTTTATATAAGAACAAGTGATTCATTAATAATTAATGAATCACTTGTTCTTAACTTTTTATTGCTTTCTAATAATGAATTTATTTATTTATATTTTAACGTCCATTATTATTAGATACGAATTTTTAGACGGGTTATCTATAGGTTACCACCCTTTTCTAGACAAAACAGGGCTTATGCATTTTTAGCGCGGTTCCTCCCTCCCCCATAGGGAGGAACCCCGCTTATAAGGTTGATACAATGAAACAATCCGGACGTGCCGACAAGAAAATTTCGCGTTTCAGAACCCCTAGAGACCGAAAATAACGGTGGTTCAAATTTGTATATATATATATATATGTATATATTTATATATATATATATATATATATATATATATATATATATATATATATATATATATTTGTCTGTTCGCTCATTTCTGGCTTCCCTGATGGTCCGATTTTGATGAAATTTGGTACAAAAATCAGTCGTCCAATTTGAAAGGTCAAGTTCGTTAACCAGCAAAATCCGCCCACTGGAAGATGGCGTTCGGGGCGAAATTCGCGCAGAAAAAATCGTAACGCTTACGTTTTTGAGTTCATAAGCTTGTAAGTACTCTTTTTATAGGCTTCTTGGGCTAGGAAAACGAATGAAACCATTTTCAAGGCGATAGCTTTAACCGTTTTCGAGAAAATTGGAAAAATAGTTTTTGAATACCGTTTTTGGTTTGGGTACTTAGAATTACGGGATTCAGTTGAAACTTTATCTGCATGTTTTACTTTCATTAAAACTAATATGTTGAAAGTTTTGTTACGTTTGGAGTTAAGGAAGGGTTAGAATAAAATATTTTATGAACAGACATGAAAAGTTTTGGGAAGTTCGTATACTTTCATTAATATCTCGAACACGGTTGGGAAATCGTGGTAAGTGGATAGAAACTATTTGAAAGCTTACTAAATTCTCTACAAAAAAGAATCTGAAACTATTTTTGATTAGGTTATGTCAATCGGAGAAATAAGTGCTTAAAACTTCAAATACGTCTGTTTTGTTCTTATGAACGGGTTTTTGTCGTTCTTGTTGTAATTTTTGTCTCTTTCCCTTCGTTTTTTATTGCTTTTTATTTTTGTAATTTCTTATGTTGCGAAAATTTTGTGTGTAAAACAGGATATGAAAAATGAGGCCAATTTTCTGTTGCTAGAAATAATATAAATTTTGGGAACTTTCATTAATATCTCGAAAACTGTTGAGAATTTTGGTAAACGGAAGAATACCATTAGAAAGCTTATTAAATGCTCTACATAAAAGTTTCTAATGAAAGTTTTGATTAGTCGATGTCAATCGGAGAAATAAGAGCTTAAAGCTTTAAAGTAATTGATTTCGCTTATTCGAAGTTTTCTTTTTGTCTGTGTTTTATTCCTTGTTATTTTTTAATTGCTTATAGTTGGATAATGTATTCGAAAATAAAACAGGTTAAGTAAAATAAGAAAAACAATTTATTGTTAGAAATATAGAGTTCCAAGATTCCAAGACCTTGTAACTAGCGGGACGGTTTCTATTGTTGCCGACCCATCCAGGTAAGATTGTAAATCCTACCTTTCAAGACTGGTGGAACCAAAATATAACTGTCAGGGTTCGGTCACTGCTACTTAATATAACTACATTTTATCGTAAAAATGGTTTTATTGTGCCGACGTTTCGGCTTGAACTTCAAGCCTTCATCAGGGCTGTAAATACAAGTAGGACATATTTAACACTAATATATGCACATATCTATGTAAATATACCTAACATATATATATACATATATATATATATATATATACATATATAATATATATATATATTTATATATATGCATATACACATACACATATACACGCACACATATGTACATATATATGCCCACATACATACACATATGGGGTATGTATTATTAAGTAGCAGTGACCTAACCCGGACAATCCCTACCTTGCATCATCAACGGTCAACGATCTCCTCTCAACAAAATAATAACTGCTTCTATTTTAATCTTTCGAAATTAGACTAGGGATAAGAACGGAACCGCGCTAAGATGAGGCAGTTCCTGCGAGTCGGACTTTTTTTTTTCTAAAGCACGGAGTGTTAAGTGCTCACGCCTTAACACTCACGGTCACCAGGCCTCCGAACAATGAATTATTCATTGTTAAAAAGCAATAAATGGAGGTCCGGTGGCCCTGCCAAAGGTCAAGGGTTCGATTCCCACTGTGGGGTTGTGGATTTTCTTTAGAAAAAAAGAAAAGGCATCAGCCCTATTCTGACTATAAAAGGGTGATAACCTATAGATAACCCGTCCCAAAATTCGTAGATAATAATAGTGGACGTTAAAAATTTTAAAAGCAATAAAAAGTTTCTGTTTTCATGAAATATTTGTATGTTTTTTGCAAGTGTGTTAAGCTTTTAGAGTATAAAAACAGGGTTCTGAAGCTTTATAGACATAAAATGAGTAGCAATAACATCCACGCGATCCATATTGTACGACCTTCATTGCAGAAAATTAAATATAGGTCGATTATTATCATGGAGTCCATCGGTCCAAATCGATACAAGCAAACAAGACTGCCCCATATGCATGCAGAGCAGAAAGAAAATACCCCATCCTGCCTAAACTTCAGTGACAGTAATGGTTCAATCTTTTAAGAGGATTTCATCTTTATTGACAGGCCATCCATCAACCAAAAAAAATCTAATTTTTATTCTCACCTCTGGAGATTGTAATTACTTCGCAAGCCCATGAAGGGAATCTGCATACCTGGAAGAAAGATACATCAACCGGTAAATCTAAAATAAAACTAGGTAACTTAAGTCAACTCAATAAGACCACTTTATTTTATTTATTTAAATTTTAACATCCATTATTATTAATGCAGAATTTTAGGACGGGATATCTATAGGTTACCACCCTTTTCTAGCCAGCATATGGCTGATGCGCTTTCTTTTTTCTAAAGAAAAGCCACCGCCTCATAGTGGGAATCGAAACCACGACCCCTGGCAGGGAGTAATAAGTGCTCACGCCTTAACACTCACGGTCACAGGGCTTCCACTTTATTTTAAAGAACCAATTAAAAAAAATAAACGCAATGCATCACGCTATAAAAAAATAAATCTTATTTTATTACAAAAATAGCTGAATACCCGTGCTTTGTCACGGCAGATAAGTAGTTACTTTATTGCGTTAAATAATGTATCATCAAAATTAACGCTAACACTTAATTTTGTGCAGTTTATTGCAGCACGGTTCTCGCCATACTATATGTTATTCATCAATTGATAATTAATCAAAGTATAATGTTTCTGGTCACTGGGGCGCCCCGGACGAGTGTCTGCAAATAGGTAACCGAGAGATAGCCCGTTATCTATAGGTTACCAGTAACAGGAGTTTAACCAGTACAGGTCAAAATTCGAAGTCAATAATAAATGGACATTAAAATTCATGATGTCATTAGGAAACACCTATTATATTTACGAGAACTAACAAGAAGTGTTCTGATTGGGGATGCTGAAGGGTTCGGGATATTATTACCTCGGATAGACCATTACAAGATGGGGGATTACAAACTCAATGAGGGAATAAATCAGAGTTTATTTCTAGTAATTCAAAGTCTGCAATAATAGTTGAAATGAACCGAAAATAAAAATAATATTATGAAATAGATACAGTAAGGTAACAGCTGACAGTACGGTAACAACTGCCTAGGCGAGTGCTCTCTTTATAACCACCTAAAAATTCAAACCCCTTTAAAAATATTTAAAAATTGTGTTTAAATCCCAAAGGGAGTGTCCATGCAAAATTTCGAATTTTTTCTGTCAAGTAGTTTGGGCTGGGCGATGATAGGTCAGTGAGTGAGTGAGTGGTATTTGAGGAATATATAGTAGATGTCACTGGATAATGACAGGTTGCATTAGATGAAGTGAATTGGTACAGTCCTTCTATAGAATTGAACGATAGTTGATGAAATTGCACAACCCCCCCCCCCCCCCTGTGCCCCTTTTAAACTAATGAACTAAACCATTCTCCTGGGATCTTCAAATAGTTTTGAACTTTTACTGAAGGGCTTTCCCTAGTGAAAAGACTTCCTGTGGAAGTTATCATTGATTCTTAAACCTTTAGAGGTATATTTCTTTTTCTCTCTGTTTCTACAAAGTTCAGTAATTTGACTACACAGCTGTAGGCCCGATGGCCAGGATAGCATATTGAAATCCCACCATGGGTGTTGGATTTTTTTCGAAAAAATAAAATGCATTAGTCATATCCTGTATTTAATAGAGTGGTAACCACTTGAGAACCCATTCCAAATATCGGTACTTACGTATTAGTTTCAAGGAAGGTTAGACATGTGGCCTCGTTCAGAGATCTCGATTATAAGCGCAGGCGTATAACTCATTAGGATTCCTATTGGCCTATTCCTATGGGCAATTCTATTGTCCGTTGTAGTAACCGTCCTGTTTACTTTCTGTTTTCGACGCAATTCACTGGTGGATTTGTGTATTTTACGCGATTTCTTTTCATTGTTTGTCGTTTGACTTCTTACAAGGGGAGTATACAGCGATGGGGTCACCGATCTGGACCACTTTTTTTCTGGTGATTCTACGTTGAAGAACAGTCGACACGTGTCCGAGCGTTCCGTCCAATGCACCTTAGGAGCCGAGAAATAAAATAAAATAGGTTGAAAGTGCTTTATTTTTTATATCCAGTTTACAAAATGTTATCGACATGATTTTTTCACCAATTCATTTTTTTTTTAGAGTAGATTAAAGGAAAAATATAATAGTTAAACAATAATTTATATTTCGTCAAATAAATTCAAAAATATGCTTACGTTTTCAAGTAAACTAGTAGGTATTATACATTTTTTTACACAAAAAATAATAGCAGATTTAAAACCAGAACCCCAAGAAACCCTAATGTAGTGAATATCATTGAAAACAAAAAATAATGATTTTTCCCAGTCTGGAAGAGACTAAAAATTTGTGAGCGGAAAATTAACGTGACGTTTTGAAATTCAATATCTCACCTTGAGATAATCCGATTTTTACGTCAATGAAATCTTTCAAAAGAAGAAAGACTCCTTTTTCTAACTATATAAATGACTATTGTATTATCTCAGAAGGTACCGGCAACAAATGGGTTTCAAAATAAAAACAAAATGTAAACGTTTTTCTATATAACGTCGATCCCAGAACATGTAGAAACACAACAATTGGAGGGAAATGTGTCATATTAGGTCCTTTATTGACCATCCTAGTTTTTTTTGAATCGGGAGAATATTCTTTGAAATATGTGATTGGTTAATCTTTAACAAAATCTTAAGGGTCCCCCTTAGCGAAATTTAAAATGCATTTTTCTTTATTTTTGTAATATTCCCAAAATTTGAATTCAGGGGGTTTTCAATGTGCTAAAAACGAATCTGACATCCGTTTTCCCCCTTGTTAGTGTTGTTTGTGCTGTTCTTGTTTCTGCTAGGAAAATGCGTCTTCTTTCTTGCGCACGACTTAAATCCATCGGAATGAACAAGATATTTAGCAAATAGACAGATAACATAATATAACCTTGACAATATCGATTCTGACCAGCTGATTGGCATCAGAATATTTAAATTGATGGTAGAGCAGAGCTTACGAGAGGAACTAGTGCAGTTGGGAAGGAATACATTGTCCGTGAATATGGGAGGCATATTAAAACACAATGAGGAACAGTGTTGACTCAGAACCCTTTTTCTTTCTAGCACACTTGAAATTACATTGGTATATCTTGTATATTTTGTAACGGTCCTCTGGTTGAGACAGATACTTTCCAACAGCAGCAAAATCGGACTCTTTTTGAAGCAGCTAGAGAGAAAACAGATAGCTCTAGATAATTATGTAAGAATTTGAGACATCTCCGGATTGCGCGTCGGTATACAAGCGGGTTTTCTCCACATAAATGACTGGTAACAACTGCAAAGAGTTTCGAAACTCCCACTTTTTTATCTTATGTTCCTTTACTGATCAGCAACTACAGAAGTAGTTTTAATATTGCGTTGAACTTTATTACTTGGTGGTCTTGGCATTAGTAGCATGGCATTATTAGACATGAAAAAAATATACAAATAAACTAGATCGCGGGGCTCAAAAACTCCAAACATTTAATATTAATACTAATGTCGTCCTCTGCCGGCTGAGGATAGGCCATTCCCTACTGACTCACTCATACCTCATGACAGGAAAGACAGGCCAATATGCCAGTACTGCAATACCGCACTTACTGTTAAACACTTACTGACAGATTGTAGACTTAGGCAAAACACTAACTTACCACAAAATATGCATGAATTACTTTCAGATGACAGCAAACATATTACAGACATATTCCAATTCCTTTCTAACACAGAATACATGGATAACATCAAACCCACCCCTACCCCTTTTTTTTTATTTTTTATTTGAATTTTTTCTCTTTTTTTTTCTTTATGTTATTTTTCTTTGTTGCTTATTTTTTTTCTTTTGTCCTTTATTCATAGAAATAAATATTACTGAGTGAGGCACTGAAATATCTACACAAAGTAAACTAAAGCCTCACACAGTTATTATGTACTACCTCATGATTTGTTGGTTTTAACAGTGAAAACATTGTCGCAGTTTCGTCGCCTTTATTGCGATAAACTATTAATAAAATAAATATTAATACTAAGATGAGTGCTCAATAGAATATGGATTAGAGTGGAAAGGAGAGTGTATTGAGGGAGATTGAAAGCCGTGAAACCGACCGTCCAGGTGTGATGTGATTGGACGAGCTGAAGGTTTCTGACCTTGTATAAATATCTCAGAACTTCTGGAATCCTTCAACCACATACCTTTCCTGTTTTAAACGTACTAACAGAAACAAACTGTCATCATCTTCTGGGGATGAAATAAAAAATTGTATTAGAAATACTTTTGAATTTTACATGTTCAGGTTAAACGATTTAAAACGTTAGATGTCTTCCGAGATGAACATTGTGGACTGATTAATGTTTTGATTCAAACTTCCTTCAAAGACGTTCCTCTGGGTTTGTCAGTTTATTTCGTCCAAAAAAATGAATTACTATCGTTTCTCTCATGCATCGAATTGAACCTGGCAATAATTGTCCTTTAAACGTTTCCTAATAAATAGGATACTACCTAATAAATAGCATACCATACTTAACACATCACAATATTATTTGGTAAATGATGAAACAGTACCAAGTTTTTAAACCGGAATGTTGTTTATTTTATTTTTTTCAAGATCCTCCATGCATAAACTCTTTATATTTTGGTAGCATGCCAGGAAAGATGAGTTATGTTCCTCTCGCAACAAGACATAGTGCTATATTTGACAAGCTTTGAGTTGTTTATAGTTACTTATTGAAATGTGCACCTGATCCTTGTGGCTATTTTTACCGGTCAGGTATAACACACTGCCAACTAAAAATGTGACTACTTCACATAGTCCAATAACTTTAGCATTTTTCTTATAAATAATTTTAAACCAAGGTTTCGTTTTTCACAGAAATCTACACTAAGGAAAGGCAACTCAGGATATAGATAACCGAGTACCTAGCTTTCCTTTTAATAGTAAATTCTTCTCGACGATTGTTCCTATTGGATAATATTTTATTTATTTTCTGTATTGTGAATCAATTCCTATTACCATTTCAGTAGGTGTCCTTCCCCCCCCCCCTCCATAGGAAGGAAACCCGCTTATGAGGTTGACCTCGTCAATGTGTAGTAGACCAATCTGAGTGGTAGCTGACCACATTGGCCGACAGTATTCTATTAAAACCAGTAATAGACAATTTTCTAAAAAGTTATTTGATTTATTTTGTTCTTGGAATTGTCGGTAAGATTGAGACAAAGCTTGCTTACCGCCTCAGTGGTCTATTTATTTTATATAATTCACAAATGTTATCCCCGCTGATGTATACGTACTTTCATTTTCATATTTTTTCTTCATCCTTAAAAAAGATGGTAATTTACCATATTTATTGTGTCTTTGAGGATTGTCTTGCTGATGCGTAATAGGACCTCTTGTTTGAGTTTCTATTTCTTGGCAAACTCCTGGATGTACTGCGTTATGGTGCCCCGAGATCGCAACAGAAGTCCTATTTCATCCCATTTTAGAATCTTATAATTTTCTTTATCGTCTACCTCAGGGTTGTCCTCGTCTAATTCAAACCGAAACGTCGGTTCTAATATTCTACTTCAAGATGCTTCCCAAAGAACTTATAAACAATAATTTGAAAGTGATTCACCCTGGAATACAAACTAAACCTTCCTACAATTGTGGTTAGTTGACTGGTAAAGATTCATCATAGTAAATAGGATGCAAAGCATGTCAAACGCCTCGACTGTTTTATTCCTTTTATTCAACAGTGCGTTTTCGATGTAACAACCTCATCCTCAGGGCCCTCCTATAGCTCAGCGACGTTCACTCAGACCTTCTTCGGACTGTACCCTTGCTGGAGTAACGCTGAGCTATAGGAGGAAACTGAGGATGAGGTTGTAACCTCGAAAACGTTCTGTTCGAATAAAAGGAATAAAACAGTTGATGCGTTTGACCTGCTTTGCATCCTATTAACCTAAACCTTTGTTTTTTAAAATTCAAAAGAGGGCCTACTAGGAAAGTTCATAAGCACCAGAGATAGTGAAATTGGGCGATTTCTATGATAATTCTCTGAGACTGGACGCGAACGTAGGAGAGCGGAGTAAACATTCCCCTTTTGAGTAAATCGATAAAAGGAGAGAGGATGATAAGAATTATGATAGGACGGAGAGCCCTGACAAGGATCTCACGCACTCACTGCACGTACCGCTCTCACGCACTCGATGCAAGTACCGCTCTCACGCTGCAGTGCCTTATCATCAATGGAGGCGCTCATTACGCTCTTATCCCATTAGTATCGATTTTACATAGGCAAGCCTGTTTCTGCTACACTAAATCACATCGCTCTACTATAGTCCGTCTCGCAGGAGCTGCATTACTATGCACATTTTTCAAAATGTGAGAAAGTGTACTCAGCATCAGAATTCATTTTTTCGAATACTTTTTGATCTTTAATATTTTTAATTAACATCTTAATCAATTATTTATGCAATCAATGTTGTCCCCTTGTGGTGAGGTACTACGAAACTTCACATTTTTGTTTCTTTATCAGTAGGTATATGATAAGTACACAATCATAATAATAGAATAACAGACACAGTTGCTCAGAAGTAAACAGCAGCGCCACTGGTGGTGTCCATAACTGCCATGATCCTATGTTTGGCGGTTTGATTAAATTTGATATTTTGAGTTGTTTTCAAAAATGTAGTAAAAATCTGGGGTAAAAAGAAAACGCCGAATTTTGTGAACGCATAATGGTTACAACTAAATTCTTTGAGATAAAGAAATAAGGCATCTGAAAGCTCCCGATAAGAGCTACAACTTTAGAATTTTCCTAAATCTTTATCGGTTTAAAAGATGTATAAATTGTGGCCCGCATAAACGGGTCACCCTGTATAAAAATAATCCAGCCTTTAAGCGCGTTCCTTATTTATTTATTTATTTTAGTTGTTCGAAACTAAAGTGGATCAACTGCTTGAACAGAAGAGGCCCGTTCTTTGTTAAATTGTATAAGGAAATGTTTGAAAAAACGTTGATACTTAAAACAAATATGTTTCCTGGTTAGATGGCCAGCCATCTTGTAGACTGTACAGCTTTCTGTACTTCACAATAAATTTTTGTCTGCATGGAAGTAGATAATATTGGTAGCTGATAAAAAATATTTTCGATACATACTAATTATTTTTATTTTTTTTTTAACTTTTAAGCTATAAGCATCGGAATATCTACTGTTTTCCACACAATTATAGTACCATCATCATTTGGTTTCCCTTGTCACCCATCCACTTATGTACTAACAACACGCAGCGTGGCTTAACTACAACCAGTAAAACCAAAATGGAATGTGATGATGGAAAGTAAACCGGCGCATTCAATGTGATTTGACCATTAGGAACTGGATATTCTTTCTATAAAGTCAACAATGATTTTCTTCTTACCTAGAAAACTTTTAACTGGTAATAACATCTACTGAAATTATTTGTTCTATAGAATGAACAGAATAATAATATTTTTTAAGACCATTGGAAAATTATTCAAAGAAAAGCTGATGAAAAAGGAAGAAGCACTTCTCATGCCAAATGCGAAAAATAATCGGTCATTTTTTTTTCTAGACTCAACTTCCTCTTCACTGAGGAATGGCTTTTGCGGTGGTTTTTCGTGGGAACCCTTTTATTATTTTCCCTTTGAGGTTCTATTTGACCTCAATCCCCGCAACGGTCGGACAAGAGTAAATGAGCGAATAAATGCCCTGCTTTCCAACCTGATTCCTTCCTTTACTTTAATAGATTTCGTAGGTTCAGGGGTTTATTGCTCAGGGACGAGTATTAAAAACGGTTAATAAGGCGATAATGGACATGAACAATTAATAAAAAAATCGGTTAATAAAAAAATTGGAAACGGTTCAAAATATCAAAATGAAGCTGATGTGGCCAAAATTCTGAAGCCATACAGCAGACATTTGAATCTCCTGAATAAAATTAAACAGGCAAAGATGTTGTGCTACGTACCAGTATATTGTAAACATACTTAATACCGTTTCTTATTCAAAGAATACACATTTCTTTTAAACTATAATTTAAATCATATTTAAATTATTATAATTTAAAATCTTTGATGAAAGCTTTATTATTAAATTAGCTTTAGTCGTGGTTTGTGATATAATTCCGGAGCTCCGAAAAGTAATCCCAAAACGGCATCGTAAAAATTCTTGATGAAGCGCTGTGGATAGCATAATGAATGTACATAATGGGCAATAGTCTGGACATTTTATTTTATGAAAACTATTCTCCCCAACGTAATAAACCAATCCATACCATTAAATAAACATTTGTACAGCGTGGTGACAGAAAACTATAGTGCTTGTATATAGGTATAGATTTGTCTGTGCGCACTCTTTGGGCAAAGTTCGACCTTTTTGGTACCACATAAATGAATATATCCTAGCAGTATTGGATTGTACCAATTTCACCATAATGCACTAAGTTGACCCTATTTTACGGTATATATATATATATATATATATATATATATATATATATATAATTATTTATTCTTTATATATGGCCATGATCAAAAGAATAGTACTCCAATTTTCTTTGTACTATTTATTGTTTGTACGCCCTGCACGTTTCGTGGCCTTTATGCCACCTCCTCAGGGGCCATTACACCCCCATGTGTGGATAGCTCGCCCCCATATATATATATATATATATATATATATATATATATTTCTGGAAACACTTCTAATCTCTTCTTTTTGAAAATGAAACTATAATTTGCGGGAATTGTTAGTGTACCATTAATATGTTATATGACTTATTTATATTTATATGTAAATAAATTAAGACAAATAAAACCCTAAGTCAAGGCCTCTTATAAAGAATATCCTTTAAAGAACAGAAGGATTTGACAAGGCTGAGGATAATTGAGGATATTTTTTTTTTTTGTCTGATAACAAGCGCAAAGATTAATTTACAACTAAATATATCACCCATACCGACATCATACTGCAGAAAATATGCGTATCCTTTATAACTTATACGGTTTAAAATGTTAAACGCAATAAAATATTTTCAAAACTTTACCCACAATTAAAAAAATGGCAAAAAGATAAATCGTTAATGCTTATGGAATTGCTTGTGGAATTTTCAATGTAAATTTATATATAAATAAGGTATTAATATCAAAATATTATTTATTTTTATTTTTTTTATATTCATTTCTCTTCATTAATTACACAGTAGGAAACAATATAAAAATATTTTATTATTGATTCCCGTCTCTCCCTTGATTTATATAAATGATTTAATTTTGTTTTTTATGAATGTATTGTATTTTAAATGAGTAAAAATATTAATTTATCAAAGGACAAATCCCTCGAGTAACGATGCTCTTTAAATAAATATCATATTTCTTCCAATCAGTCCTGATATTTTGCTTATTTCTTTTAAAGAGGATTATTTTGTTTTAACTAAATTATTTATTATTAAAATTTAAAAAATAAAAAATAGTGAAAATGTGAATGGTGAATAATGAAAATAAAAAATGGTGTCTTCACTGTGGAGGACTTGTTTCTCTTCTGTGCCATATTTTTTTTTTTTTTTTTTTTTTTTTTTTTTTTTTTTTTTTTTTTTAACTCTGCAATTCATGCTTAATGACCTGATCAGGGAAAAATCTATTGCATATGGCTACATGAAGACCATTGTTTTGAAGATAATGGTGCAGAATTTTCTCTATGGAAAATTGGAACTCTATGGGTGCAGAGTAAAACGGAAGTGGTGCACCCACTTATCACTTATGGGTAGAATGACCCAAGGCATATACAGTGACGAATACGAATTATTCAGATAGAAAATATGAGAAATCAGAGCGAGAAATTTTAGCAGCTAAACCAAAAGAAAACTATGACCTTGCACTAAAGTAAAACAAACGGAGGGATGTGTAAGTCTCCCCGCGGACAATAGATGTATGTAATAACCATCGGAAGAGCAATATATCAAAGGAGGATGTAAGCTAATTAGATCGTTGTCAGTTCGGGGGTAGTATCGAGCTGGTCCTGTCAAGGATCGGTATGCTGTCATGGGATGGAATGTTATGAATATTTCAAATATAGGTCTCACAACCATCCCACCGTGGTGAATACGTCGGGAAACATGGGATCGAAATTAATTAATCGTTATCAAACGTCATTAGGTGTGCCAAACTTTGGAGAATTATCTTTTTGATAAGTGACGGACTGTGATTCTTTTAAAATAACTGAAAAATGCGATTATACCAGGTGTTTCAAAATGAATACCGGCGTTTATCGCTATAGTTATAAAATTATTGTAATTATTATTTATTAGTTTTGCTGGGTCACAACGATACAATTTGTAAATTGGAAGGTATGTTCCTATCACGGTAAGGGGTATGCTGTCATGGGAAGGAACGTTATTAATTACATTTTATAACGTAAGACTCATTTACATGACAATACTCAGACCAGCATGGACACATGGCATACAACTCTGGGGATCCACAGTTACTACAAAACTTAATCATTACAGACAAAATATCACGACTCGCAGGAACTGCTTCATCTTAGCGCGTTTCCGTTCATATCTAGTAATCTAGTAGCATAAGTAAAGGAATAGAAGGTTTTGATCTTTCCTGAAAAATATAAAATAAAATCTCAAAGAGAAGGAAGATTTAAGGCACCACAACAGGAAACTGCCAGTACCTCAGGAAACGTCCAATATAGATTTTTGTTTAAGATCTGACTTTTCTTCTCCTAGCCGAATCTCAATCATCCCTTGACTTATGTGAATATCTTTTGCCCCGCAAAGCAATAAATTAATTATTCGTTTATCAGGCACATTTGTATACAAAATTTTACTTACTAGAGAGCTAAGGTGAAACATAATTATAAAACAGCCATTTTAAGAATAGGCGCAAGGTAATACGTGAAATTTATAAATCAAACAGATGGAAAAATAAAGCAATTTTAATTGAATAATTCAATACACCCATTTGTTGAATAATCAATCATTCATTCATTCCGCTTGTCTAAAGAACCAATGAATATTGATGATGTCCATAAAAATCTATGAATGAGACATGAACATTTTCACTTGTATCTGGCCTACTTGTACATATACAGATGAATAATTGAATCGAACGGTTGTAAAAGCGTTGTTTACACTTTGATTTGAAATATGCCCAAATATTTGACATTTATTTCCTGTATTAGAATATTTATACAAACATACGAACTCAAGGGCTTTTAATAAACCTTTGGTTTTCATTTGCTTTATTTTTAATTCTATGCCCAGCATGTCTCATGCATACCGCATATCTTCAATGGTACAATTCATTAAGGCGTCCTCCAGTCACTGTATAATCCCATTGAAGCCAGACGTATTACTTTATCGACACTTAGGAGACAAAAAATGCACAAAAAAAAGAAAAACACAAAACCTGAAAATATACAGTGATAACTAATACAATTTATCCAATATTTTTCATTGATAAAAACCTATTATTTATTATTACACCTTAACAACAGGATTCTCAAACATGTCAATCAGTTTAGTTAATAAAATATTTATTCCAGACCCCTTTATGTGTTAATCAAGAACTAAAATTAGCCTGTATTTTCGAAGAAAGCCCAATCAAAATCCTACTTCTGTAGGCTTGACAAAACATTAACAAATGTAAAACATTCACCAAAAAATAAATAAATACGATATATCCAATAAGAACAAGCAAGCTTTCTTCAGACGAATAAATTCGAAAAAGCTTTTAATGTAAATTTAAAATCAAAATAAACTAATATTTACCTAATCTAAGGTTTCTTAACATTTAAAAAATCAGGCAACAGGTTTATACAATTTCACTCCACATCATAAATTATGTACCCATAAAGCATGAATTAATTTTTGCATACACACAAATGTATGTATATATATATATATATATATATATATATATATATATATACACTTGTTTTTTGTAGCCAATAGGTCATAAAAACACTCCTTTCACTTCCTGTATTTTATTATTTTCACCCTAACCGGTTTCGAGCTATTCTGCTACTCCTCAAAGGGTATTTCCTAAAATTATTTGTACATTATACATGTATAATTTGATTGGAAGAATTACATTTTTAAACATTGTGTGTATACTTACATTCGATGGTCTTTTCCCATCACGTACAATTATATAAAGTAATTTTAATATTGCATAGCAATATGCGTCTCAGGGTTATGAAACACTAGTATCCTAACCTTCCTCCCCGTAAACCTGTCTACAGTCCCCGTCATTTCTATTCTGCAATACAAGGTTCTGAAAGATTTTATTTAAGTATTTGATGTCGAAGAAAGCCCAATCAAAATCCTACTTCTGTAGGCTTGACAAAACATTAACAAATGTAAAACATTCACCAAAAAATAAATAAATACGATATATCCAATAAGAACAAGCAAGCTTTCTTCAGACGAATAAATTCGAAAAAGCTTTTAATGTAAATTTAAAATCAAAATAAACTAATATTTACCCAATCTAAGGTTTCTTAACATTTAAAAAATCAGGCAACAGGTTTATACAATTTCACTCCACATCATAAATTATGTACCCATAAAGCATGAATTAATTTTTGCATACACACAAATGTATGTATATATATATATATATATATATATATTATATATATATATATATATATATGTATATGCAACAATTAGTTTACTCCATCTTAGAAATACATAATCGAACATCGTTTCGATACTTAATTTATAATCTTGATTGAAATTGTAAAAAATGTATTGCCCATTTTAAAAATTTTAGAACTTTTTAATATATGTATTTATACACCACTTCACGCTTTCATGCTCTTTGTTGGTTTCGCCCTTTTAAGAAATCTCTTTACCTTTCAAACTTTTTAGGTTTTTGTTTCCACGTTTTTTTTTTCAAACAAAAGAAATATTTCGGTAAACAAAAATATAAATTCCCTCTAATGTTCTAGAAAACTCATGTAGGAGTGATTAAATACATTACTTTATATTTTTTAAATTTACAAAGGACATCATCTGCAATTAAATATTTTAATGAACTTAAATGAATGAATTTTCAACTACCCTATCTCTACATTATAGTAAATAAAACCAACATTCAATTTGTAGATCCAACATTAGGTTAAAAAACCATCCAGTTATTTTTAGCCGCCTATTATCTTATGAAACCAAAGCCTTATCAAACTGAAAAACACCAAAAAAATCTTTCGAAAATAAATAACTAAAATCAAATTTAAAAGTATCTAAAAATAGTCTGATAGTATGCTATAACGGAACTTATATCCTTCTTTCTGTCCAACTTACAGAAGAAAGAAGAGGAGAGAAGAAACTACAACTCATTCAGAAATACTTAAGTTAGGAACAACTTTGGAAAACTTTGCTCTCAACTTGTCTTTTCCCGGGGCATTATTCAAGGCCCCGGCAAGAGGCATGTGGTGTCATACCTCCGACACTTTCACTAAGCTGACAAAAAAACTAATTCAACTTCTTCTCTTGGATTGTTAGGTTGCAGGATTGTCATGGATGTGATGCGGGTCTTTCAACTATAGAGCTGCTGAAGAAGTGTCCAACTTGACAATAGATGTCTAGAAACTTGTTGACCAACGAAGAGTGTAGATTGTCAAAGAAACTTGTAGATAGCACGGTGTTAGACTGGTTCTCGGAGGAATGAGATGTAAGTGTTATGGTGACTGATGGTTGATCCAAATCTGTTAACGAATCCACTATATATTGAACAAAACAGCATTTAATATAAAAAGTCCGTCGCGCAGGAGCTGCATAACTAAGCACTTTCCTCAGAATTTTTGTAGTTTAGACTACATTTAGTAGTTTACTGTAGTGTAGAACTGAATAATTTGCTGTAAAGAACCTATATAAATAAAATAAAAACATGAATAGTTCTGCTCATTTACATTTCTTATGAGAACTGGTAAATTATTAATTTTGTAAATAATTTGCTGTTATGTTAATACATACTGTACTACTTAATAAATACACAAAAACTTCATTTTCCGTCTTTTGATCTGACGCAGGAACAGGATTCAGTCCCCCTAGTGGGAGAAAGCGCTCCTCGCGGCGGCTTTGGGAACCTATGTCTGGCGGGCTAATTCAAATGCGTTTAAAATAAACCGTCCTTTCCAATAGACCGATTTACTTCATTTTTACAACACTTCTTTCTCATGAAATACCCACGACGTATGCCGCGTTTCGTTGCAATACAGCAGAAATTACGACCGGTATGAGTATATTAGTACTTTAGGTCCGGAGTAAACCCCCCCCCCTCCAAATAACCCGATTTAGTTTATTTTTACAACCCATTTTTCTCTCTTGATTACCACCATGAATACCGAGTATCGTTGAAATGTAACAAAAATTACGGCTGGTAGTGGCAAATTGGTAATGTGGGTCCGGGGTAAACCCCCCCCCCTCCTAATGAACCGATTTAGTTTATTTTTACAACCCATTTTTTTCTGTTGATTACCACCACGAATACAGAGTTTCGTTGAAATGTAACAAAAATAACGGCTGGTAGTGGCAAATTGGTAATGTGGGTCCGGGGTAAACCCCCTTCCCCCTCCTAATGAACCGATTTAGTTTATTTTTACAACATATTTCTCTCTTTAGATCAACACAAGGAATACCGAGTTTCGTTGAAATATAACAAAAACTACGGCTGGCATGGTCAAATTAGTGTTTTGGGTCCGGGGTAACCCCCCCCCCCTCCCGGTGGACCGATTTTGGTGGTTAACGAACTCGTACAATCGTTTGCTAATTGAACGCTATATACTACGTTTCGTGAAGAAAAAACAAAAACTCTGGCCGCTATCGTGTTAACAGTCATTTTTGGTGTCTACTAGGTAGGATGGATAAAGATTCGAAGAAATTTTTCAAAAATTCCGTCATGAGTGCAACCTCAATAGCTACTTTCCTTCGAAGGAAAGTGCTAAAAACCTGCAACATGTACTTGAAGCAGGATAAGAATGTCTGAATGAATATCTAGCATTATTTTAACAGGCATTTTACTAAGAAATAATCCTCAATCACAATGATTCGGCCACAGCAGTTGAGTAAAACTACATCATTTAACAAATAAAACTGTTTTGCATTTATGTGAACGATTTGTATATGCGTTTTCACTACATCATTAGACCTTTACTAGAAAGAACAACTGATGGAACGTTGGCTCAAAAATCAGTCTCATTTTTATTTAAAAAATGTAGTTAAATTTAACTCAACTAACAACGAGCGAGTCCCGACTTTCGCTATATTTCGTAATCTCCACGGTCAAAGATATTTTCTGAACATCATATTTTTTTGTTGTTTTTTATCTCTGACAATGTACAATATTTTGTTCTAACGGACGTTCATTGTCTCATTTTTAATGTAGTTTATAATGCACAAGAATAACATAAGCTCCTATTTGAAATAATAAATAAATCCCTAAGCATATAAAACAAAGCTGTCTCAAGATTGCATAATTATTACAATGATAATAAGTACAAAATTTATAAACAGAACACCTGTTTTTATAATAAGTAAGGGGTTATTGACGCTGAATATCCAACGATTAGCACGTTGTTTTTATAACATTGAGTAGAATATGTTCCTTTCTAGTCCGCGACCACTTCAGACATTTTTTAAATCATTACATAAGTATATTTTATGAGAATAAATATCATCCATGAAAATTATTGAGATAATGTACAAACCTCTGGTGAAAAATGTTGGTGGTTTTCCTCATGCCCAGCGTCTGAAAAAAAAACACCAAAACTATTACTTTCATGGCAGAGATGGCTCAAATTAACTAATGTTTAAATTGAAAACACAATATATCCTAGTTACTATTTACTGCCCTAATTATAAGAGCAAAATTACTGTTTAATGTTTTTGATGGTTGTGAATTTGGTAAAGGGTTATTTTGAAAACAAACAAAAAAAAAATTAATAAATACACATTTTAACCTAGTTAAATTTTATTAAGAAAACTTTCAGAATAACTTATCATCCACCGACAAATCACCGATCATCATAATACACATAATAAAAATTTCGTCGGTAAATAATCACGTTTATGGTAACTATTTTTGTATCAAGAAAAAATTCCTACCCAAGCGCCGTAGAAAAAAAAAGTCTTATAAAGTTGAAAAATTAACATTACAATTCCTTAAAACGTGTTTAACAGTTTTTGGAATCCTTTGAGGACAGATACTTGAGAAGAAGTAATATTATGGTCATTAATAACTATTGCAAATAATGTTTGGTTTTACAAGATAATTAAAGGATTATTATTTCAGTAAATAATAATAATTAATTTGCAATATTTACCCCCTTTCTATTTCATATGTCAGTTTATTTAATTTTAAAGTTTTTACTTGTTTTGCACTTGACGGGTTTCTGCAATATAATAAATAAATTTAGTTAAAAAAATATTTTTGACTATTATATTGATTTAAAAAAAGCAGTTGAAGGTCTTAAATAAAAAAGCATATTATCTTTATGTTTAAATTTATTAAAAATCAAGGAAGAAAGTTGAAATATCAGTTAAATAAGGAACAAAAAATTAAGAAATAATCGAAAATAAAACATTTTCTATGCATGAAGGCAAGTTTGAGTTTTTATTCTATTCATCGTCATACGCTAGGTGGATGTTGCAGACGGCTGGAGTCGTAGGCCACTGGAGAATTTCATCAAAAAAATATTCATAGCCTGTAGTATACTTGGCCAACTTCTTCAGGTCATAGATTTTCTTTGCGTTGATCTCTATCTTTCCAGATGGACGTGCGATCTGTTGGGAGTTCCGGAGCGTCGGAATATTTTTTTGAGTGTGAACGATGAGGAGGGGAAACCATCAATAAAGTGCTTAGTAACCACTTTTCCTCGGTCATTTTTGTTGTAGTAAAACTCTTTGTAGGTAGATACTTTAAAAGGAATCCTGCCTTCCTTTCGAATTCCCCTGCCACTAGTTTCATCTGAGTTGGCTCGAAAGAAGATGAATACAAAATGTACTGCAGAAACCCGTCATGTGATTCCACTTGACGGGTTTCTGCAATAAACGGAAATTGCAAAACAAAATAAAACCTAGTTAGAGGATTGATATTTCACATGTTTCTGCACAAGACGGTGTGTCTAAAGTGGGCCATTCATAATGTATAATAATATAATTTTTGAAAAAAATGTCATTTGACGGATTTCTGCAATAAACGATTCAAATCTTCCTTCTTATTGAGATTCCATTGTATATTTTTCACGCAAGCACTAGCCCATTTTTCAGCAATGGCACTAGCGGTATGAACGGAAAAGCGTTAAGATGAAGCAGTAAATTTAAATAATAAGAAAATGCGTTTTTGCCGACGTTTCGGCTTGAATGCTTCACGGATGTGCAATCATTTCTACTTACAGAGTTTATCTACTTTAATAAATAACTTTAAGCATATCACCTCGAAAGTACTTTCATTCGTTTCCTCACACACAGATATTTACAAAACGTTCTTCTGAAGAGTAAATTCCCACTTAGACAGTATTCAGCTGTAATGGATCTCTTGAATAAAATATAAAATACCGTAAATAAATAAAATATTTTGAAAGCAAAATCACATGAATTTCTGATAGTAATCTAGAATGTACATTATTAATGATAAGAATCTTCCATTCCGAATGTGTAGTTAGACCGAAAGTAAGCAGCCACAGAGAGAGAGAGTCGGACGTAGGGTCGCGCTGAATAATTGCACAAGTGTAGGGAGCAACAGACGTGGATATAGGAAATATTTAATGATAATCCCTCCGGGAAATCTCAGCTAGAATATACTCTTGAAAATCTTAAGCTCAAAGATATATTACTTAAAGATATAGCAATTTTATCTTGTGATTCATCACACATATCTTGGGAAATCCAACAAATTTTATATGAATCAAAGTCGAGCCAAATTAAACATACGTTTTCCATGAAACAGTGCTAGGCATGATCATAATTACAATTACGATTACAATCACTGGCTATAGAGAGTGATTATGATTACGAGTATAATCACGAGCCCCGGAGATGTTATTACGATTATAATCACAGGCTATAGAGAGTGATTATGATTACGAGTATAATCACGAACCCCGGAGATGTTATTACGGTTATAATCACAGGCTATAGAGAGTGATTATTATTACAAGTATAATCACGAACCCCGGAGATGTTATTACGATTATAATCTCAGGCTATAGAGAGTGATTATGATTACGAGTATAATCACGAGCCCCGGAGATATACATGATTTAAAGTGTGAGGAAAAGCATGGGAAAGTAAGGAACCCAGACACTAGTCAGCAATATTGAACATCAGCAGCTAGAGACCTGCATTGCTCTATAATTCCCACGATACCCCAATCCTACCTGCCTATTTAGGCTGGGCTAAATCCTAGTCCAGTCTCAGTCTCACTCTCCACTCTCACTCACTCTCTACCAGACTCACGCTCGACACTCTCCACTCTTCTCTAACACTCATCCCGTCCAGGCCAGTTGTCCTACCAATACACGCTACCAATTACAAGCTGCCTTTCATTCTGAGCCCCCAAAACTCCATCACAAAAGATATAGACAGTAGCGTAATATAATGTATCTAATAATATCGTCCCTACCATTTCAAACTATCACATATGAAAAATTTCGTTTTCCAGATTCGAGAGTTAGCTCTTGGATTGTGGACGATACGGCTTATCGCAAATATTGGCAACTCTAAGCCCTTTAGAATAGCCTTTAATGTTTTAAATAAAGTATCCAATAAGATCATTTTCAATATATTACTTCGTCTGACGCTGATAGCAAACGATTTGTTGATGTGCCGGTAAAAAAAAAAATTACTTCGTCAATGGATAGAATATGATTGTTCCCTAGTTTGTTCCGATTTGTATACTCGATAAATGCAAAATGTAAACATCTAGACAATAATTAATATAATGTAATTTAATAATACATACGAAATGTAAGGTGTGCATCGCCATCAAGCCAAAAAAAAAAAATCAAGAGTGATTACGATTACTCTTGTAATCACAACTTTGGTCATAATTACAGCCGTAATTTCAACTTTGTCTTGATTATGACTTTAACCACAATTATTTTTTTCTGTGATTACAACTGTAATCACAATATTCTTCTGGGATTGCAACTTTAATCATAATCTTTATGCGAATACGAACGCAACCAAAACTTTTTCTTTAATTACGACTGTCATCTCAACGTCTTCTATTTTTATAAATTATGATAGTATTACCAGATTCTTATCTGTGATTACCGTAATACCAACGGATGACAATGTGTCAATTAATCACATGTATGACACTCATTATCTTGATGGGAATAGTTTTCCGCTTTTCCGTACTTAATAGTGTGTTTCGTTTGAGACTTTTCAGTAGTAACTACAGAAAGATATGTGGATATGTTTATAATCATTAATACAGTTCTAATGACAGATATTGTTTTTATTGCATTGGTAATCTCAGGCACATGTTGTGATTACTAATGCATTTATTTATTTATTTATTTATTTATTGCTTACAAAAAATTCTTTTTACAGGAATTTACTTATAATAAAATGTTAATTAAGTTATAGTTATTATTAGTGAGGTTAGTACTTTAGTTATAGTAAATATGAATACTATTACAAAAAATTCACAATGACATTTTTTATTTAATATTATTCTTTATATATATATATATATATATATATATATATATATATATATATATATATATTTTAGAAACGTACATATTCATAACTACACACTTTCATATTGTCATACTATATATATCGAAAGATACATACACACGCATACATATAGACAAACATATACGCCCATTCATACATATATACAATCCACAAGCATTCACTCATACATCCACACACATATACAAATATATACAAAGGCAGTATTTCTAATTTGTAATTGTACAAATGAGCATTAAAATGAAATACATATATAAATATAAAATGTAGGTGTTTTATTTTAAGTAACTAAGATCTGTATATAAGAATATTAATCATCTGCTGACTATGAGAAAAGTGTTGCTTATTTTAATCATTTAAACTTTTAGAACGCAGAATTACTAGATTAGATATATATTTATATAAGTTAAAGTAATAAGATTTGGAGTTAGAATTAATTATTCGGTATAAATCAGCGGGATCGGAGGGTGGTTTGATATTTGGTAGGTATTTTGCACGTAGGTTTGAATAAGCCGGGCAGTGTAGGAATATATGGTGGCAGTTTCTTCGCAGAGGGTACAAAGTAATTTCGGGTTGATGCTATATCTGATACTTTTAATTGTGAATTTAATATTATAGTTGCTGCAGGTTCTTAATTGGGCTATGAACTCTAGAATATGGAAAGACATATTTAATAATAAGTAGTTTTGTGGTAATCCGGGTTCAATCGTCAGAGTTTTATAAATCGGGCTATATCTTGATGTCTCTAGCTTGTTGATATCTGATGTAAGTAGATTTTCCTTAAATTTCTTTATTACAGCTGACAAATTGCGCTTTATAATGATTGGGTCCTGGTCAGTCCAGACATCAGAAAAATTTAATTTCTGTAATGCAATTTTGATTTGTGTTGCCCAATTGAACTTATTTGAGTTGGGGGGAGCTTGGTCGAGAGCTAATAATCTGTTATAGCACACTTTAAGTAGTCTTGTATCGTCCATAAGTAATAACTTTTGGAGCCAAAGTAGTGCTGACTTGATCACCTGGCAGCTCACGCAATCCGTACCTGTTTCGAGTCTTATTAGGTAGTTTGGGGTAGTTCTTATCAAATGCAGCAGCTTTTTATAGAAATTACTTTCTGCTTGTTCAAGCCCTTCTAGATATCTCAAGCCCCATACGGATGCTCCATAAAACAATACAGACCGAGCTATGCTTTTTACCAGTTTGTCCATGGAGTTCCAGTTCGTACATTTGGATTGGTATATGGTTTTGAGAACTGTGTTAAGTGCAACATTGAATTTGGATATAGCATGGTTCGAAGCTTCTAAGAATACTCCGGAAGAAGAAAACTGTATTCCAAGGTAAACAAGACGCCTAACTTGCTCAATTTCATTCCCATCAACGTAAAACTTGGGTTTACGTTACCCACACTGGGGCTCTTCCTCTGTGGAAATGGACAATTTTGGACTTATTTGTATTAACATATAAATTATTTTCCCTACAATAGTTACTAATGCAATTATTACCATAATAATATAATTATTAGATGCATCGCCTTGGTTGTGGATGCTCATAAAAATATATTAAAAAAAATTAAGTCATATTTTCCTTTCATTCTTTTGAATATTTCTTTGAACCATAAAACTAATTATCTAGTAAAATTCTAACGATTTAAGTAATTATGAAATAAAAAACCATATTTTTCATATTGTCATACTATATATATCGAAAGATACATACACACGCATACATATAGACAAACATATACGCCCATTCATACATATATACAATCCACAAGCATTCACTCATACATCCACACACAACAACACAAAATTTTGTAATTTATTTTATATCTTCCTAACAGTTTTAAATTTAAAAAAAAAAAAAAAAAAAAAAAAAAAAAAAAAAAAAAAAAAAGGAAAAACAAAAATAGGAAAGAATGGTATATTTTGAGAACTTAATATTCTATATCGGTGACAGAACGGTGTTTCAAAATTGTCGGAACGTTTAAATAAGAGTAAGACGTTTGGACGGACTTCCTGGATGCGATCCTAACATCCAAGTTGAGTAGAAACAGGTGCTGCGGATGTCTAATTTTATACAAACAGCATTCTCATAGACCTCTCTTAACCTGTGCATTTACTTTGTCTCCCTTACAATAGAACATTATAACTGTTATATTAAATTGTAAAATACATTTATTCTCTTACATGAATTCTTGCTTTTTACTTTATATGAATAAGAACAGATTTGTTGCAATTTCTAATCTAGATCAAAAAACTAAAATTATTTTTAATGTTCCTATTAATTAAAAAAAAGCCAAAAATCAGTCCTAAAATGGTTATTATTCAATGAATCGAAAAACTCCTACGTACTCTAATTGAAAATATCATTAGAAAGCAGGAATTAAAATTTGAAGTTCATCGGGTGAAAATTAAAGCTGATAGCGTATCGCCCGATTTGAAAAACATAGTTTTGATAAAATCTACTGTAAATTTTAATGTAGGTACTAAAAAGTTTTTTTGTTTTTTTTCGTTTTTCATTTTTTTTTTTCATAATTTCTTGTAAAGAAGATTTAAAAAAAAAAAATTAATTTAGAAATGTATAGAAAGAGGACCGATGGCAGTGAGTGTAAAGGCACAATTAAAAACTTTTCCTCAACATAAACGCTCTTGGATATCATTTTTAAATTAGTTAAGAAAGCGTTTAAGCCTATATAAAATGGTATAATAAAAAGTTACAAGGTATTACAATAAAGTAATTTTTTTATAGTTTCGTTACATATGTCCCTTAAGATTTTTTCTTGTTTATTTTAGTTTTTCTGCAATTGGTGATAAAACTATATCTTTCTCTAGGGTGTCCTTCAAGAGAAGAGTCTAATCAAATTTAAATTTTAACGTCCATTTATTATTAACTACGAATTTTAGGACGGGTTATCTATAGGTTACCACCCTTTTCTAGCCAGGATAGGGGCGATGCCTTTTCTGCTTTCGAAAGAAAAGCCACCGCCCCTAGTGGGAATCGAACCCACGACCTTTGGCACGGAGTGTTAAGAGCCCACGCCTTAACCCTCACGGCTACCGGGTCTCCGCCCAGAGTCTAATCAAATTTACCATTATTAGCATTACAACAATTTCATTTGGTGACAAGAGGTGCGAGTGAGACTTGGAGGGCATAAGAGCTGGAGTGAGAACCAGACCTTAAAGGCAACATGGTGGATAAATGTAAGGAATTCCAGGGAGAGAGAGGTGGCGCTGTCAACGAAGGAATTTTCGAATGAAGCTGTAGGACTGGAGCGACTTAAAGTACAAGAGCTTGTCTTACTGTAGCAAAGAGAAAATGTTGACGTGTATTTTGTAGTACCAATTATATGCTATCTAAAGTTTAATATTTAAGCCCTTAAAAAACAGTACAAGGTTACTTAAGTATTTAAATAACCACCTTGCTTAAGGAATATTCTCAATCTTAAGAGTGCAACTTACATTTGTAAAGAACCTGTGGAATTACCAGTGCAATCTCACTAATTACACCTGAAACTTTTGCAAATTAAGACTTATTCCTCTGCCGAAGCTCGTGCGTGGCATAGCTAAGTTAATGAATTCCCCAGCGAGAAAATTATAGTACTTCGTGACTTAATTGGGATCAGCCCTTCCTCCTATGGTAAATTTATATCTACTAAGTAATTATCTCCAGTACATCAGTTACTATTAAAGATATTCTAGAGAATGAATGAAATGTAAATTAATTACAAATACTTAACAAAATATTTCACAGCTAATATTAAAAATATACATCCAAAATAAGTAGTGAAAATATTACTTATTTCACGGATTAATAACGAAAAATGTAAAGGTATTACTTAGAGACGCTCAGAAAACAGATCTGTAAGGGTGGGTTTACACTTGATAGTTATTGCAGGATATTTCTATCAGAGAGAAATTGCGACTAATGAAAACCATGTAAAATGTATGTCATACATTTTACGTGGTTAGCAATTTCTCTCTGATATAAATATCCTGCAATAACTATCAAGTGTAAGCCCACCTTAAGGGTGCGTTTACACCTGGCACTTCTCGCAGGATATATATGTCAGGAGTCGGATAGATATTCTCTTGCAATTTTACATACTGGCAGAAATAGTTACACATTTTTGTCATGGATATGTATACGACAGTTCTGGATTTGTTAATATTTCCAGTCAATTAACCATAGGTCTCTTAGGTCCTGCCGCAAATAATCAGTGTTTACATCTGTTGGTATAGAAGTATCAACAATACAGCTAGTAGCCAAGATATTTATCTCTGACATTAAATTCTTCTCTTTGTAATCAGTCTTTACACCTTACGGTATAGAAGTGTCAACACTAAGGGTGCGTTTACACCTGAAACTTCTCGCAGGAAATATATCAGGCTGTACCGTATGAAATGTCAGTTTTGTTTACTTTGCGATTTAATCCTTTCCCTTTTTTATTTCATTATTTACAAACATAATTGTTATTGATATAGAATTAAAGCTCTTTTATTCCTATTATTTAATCAGTAACTTGCGAACTGTGTTGTGAAAACGATCCACTGAGAAAAAAATAAAACTTAAATTATGACTTCAACGGAAATCCGTGTTATTTTTCGTTATGAATTTTTTTTTTTTTTTTTTTTTTTTTTTTTTTTTTTTTTTTTTTTTTTTTTTTTTTTTTTTTATTGATTATTACAACAATATGAGTTAACATATTTCTAGTAATATTGCTGGTTCTGTTATAATGACATTGTGAGGCTTGATGTGGGAATATGAACAATTACAAAACCCACAATAGTAATGCATTAAATAAAAAATAAATAAAAAGATAATATAAAATAATAATGGAACAACTGTAAAGAATTTTAAATGAAAATATAAGACACTTTGTGCACTGCAGATGTTAAAGCAAATTGTCTCTTGGCCACCTCCGCTTCAGCCTTCTATGGGGATTTTGTGGATTTTGGAACGAGGATAGAGAATTTATCAAAGGATTTGGATGGCCTGGGAGATTGGAATGGAACTTCTGATAGACTGATTTGGCCAGGGATTGGATAAAGGGGATATTGAAGTCATTATGGAGGGTTAGGTTCGAGACATAGTAAGGAGCATTGGATATTTTTCGAAGGATTTTGGATTGTATTGTTTGCATTCTGTAGGAATTGGAAGGTTTAGTGGAACCCCATAGTTCTAGTCCATAAGTCCATATTGGTCGGAGTAAGGTATTGTATATAAGTCGTTTGTTAGTCAATGATAGTTTTGAGCGTTTGTCCAATAAGCGTGATAAAAGTCTAAAACGTCTGTTTAGTTCTTGTCTTTTCTGAGTTATGTGTGGCTTCCAAGTTAAGCGTTTGTCTAGTATCAGGCCTAAGTATTTTACTTGCGATTTCTGCGGGATTATAATGTTTTGGAGGGTTATTGGCGGGCAGCTTGACTTACGAAGTGTGAAAGTTGCATGGCTAGATTTTTCTGCATTTACTTTGATTCTCCATTTATTTAGCCATGGTTGAAGTAGGCACAGGTGTTCTTGGAGGGAATTAGAAGCAAGAATTGGATTTTGGTTGACAGTAAGGATAGCAGTGTCATCAGCATACATGTGGATGGATGTTTCAGGATGAGTTGGGATATCAGCCGTATAAGCCAGGAATAGTACGGAACTGAGAATTCCACCTTGTGGGACACCTGCAAGTTGGGGGAAGATTGGAGATAATGAGGTACCATAGGATGTCTGGAAAAAACGGTCGGAGAGGTAGGATTTCATTATAAGGTAATAAGTTGAAGGTAGGATTTCTTTGAGTTTAAACAGCAAGCCCTGGTGCCACACTCGATCGAAAGCCTGAGCTACGTCAAGGAAAACCCCAGAGCAATACTGCTTATTCTCGAAGGATGAGGATATGCTGTCTACGATACGGTGGCATTGGTGAATAGTGGAGTGGGAATGGCGAAACCCAAACTGGGAGGATGGGATAATGGGATTCAGGATTGGATAAAGACGTTTGAGAAGGAGTTTTTCAAGGATTTTGCCCATTATTGGAAGGAGTGAGATGGGACGATAGGATGAAGGTTGATGAATAGGTTTACCAGGCTTTGGGATCATCCGGATAACTGAAAATTTCCACAGGATGGGGAAATATGTCGTTCTTAATACGGCATTATATATGTAAGTTAGGAAGAGGATGGCTTTTTTCGGGAGTTTATTAAGAATTTTGGAAGTGATGAGGTCATATCCAGGGGCTTTTTTTGGAGGAAGATGTTGGATAGCATTCAGGATTTCTTTAGGATTAAAGGCTTTTGGTGGGAGTGATAGTTGAAGAGGAGTGTCCAGTTGACTGGAGACAAGGAGTGTATGGTCAGGATCATTGATATCATGGTGAGGAGTAAAGACTTGGGTGAGGTGTAGGCCAAAGGAATGGGATATTTCTTCGTCAGTTTTGGCCCAGGAACCATCTTCTCGGCGAAGGGGATGACGGGAAGATTTATAGGAGAGGATTTTCCTCGTAGCTTGCCAAAGTGTTTTGTCAGATGTAGTAAGTTCTTTTGTGTAAGATTCAAATTGGTCGTTTCTGTGTTTTCTGAGTTCAGTTTTTAATTCCCTTGTAAGTTGGTTTAGTCGAGTTTTGTCAGAGGGATACCTTGTGTTTTGCCATATTCTTCTTGCCTTTCTCTTCTCATTCAGTAAGTTTTGTATGTTTGTAGGTAAGTAATCATATGTTGTACGTCGTCGAGGTGTTTTGTAGATGTTTGCTCTGTGTAAGCTTTGTTGGATTGCAAGTGTGAAGTTATGGACTGCGTCGTCTATTTCTGTATTTGTTTTTAGAGGAATATTGAGGAATATGAATTTAAGCTCGGTGATAGCGCTGCTGAGGCGTGTATGAACATTAACTCGGCGTTCGGGGAGGGAACGGCGAATGAAAGAACTGTTTACCGGTGGTTTTTCAGGTTTCGAAGTGGAAATGTTGACCTTGAAAACGAAGAGCGAGGAAAGCCTGAAACCAAGCTTGACAATGACCACCAGAAAGAAAGGGTTGAAGCTTGTCCCTCAAAAAGCACTAGGGAATATGCCAAAGAACTCGGAGTAGGAGCCACGACAGTTTCAAGACATTTGAAGGAAATCGGCAAGTCCAAAACGGACATTTCATACAGTACAGCCTGATATCTCAGGTGTCGGATAGATAATTATCATAATTATTATATCCGACATCTGAGATATATTTCCTGCTAGATGTGTCAGATGTATACGCATCCTAATTGCTCGTGGTAGAAATATATGTGTCATACATAATTTTTTTGCAGTTTTCATTAGTTAAAATTTCTGTCTGACATAAATATCCTGTAATAAAGATCATATGTAAACACACCCTTATAACTCGTTATAGAAATATTTATCTCAGACAAAAAATGTTCGCAGTTTACATCAGTCACAATTTCTGTCTTACATAAATGTCCATAGTCCGTGTCAAGCATACTTGTGAGACACAGCGTTAAAATTAGCTCCATCTTTAACTTCCAAAAAAAAGTGTTTAGTGGCCATATTTTCTTACGAAAATTGGCACAGTGACGCACGTTCTTGTAGTGAATACGTGTGTGAAATATTTCTCACCAGAGAACTAAATCCAGCCCTCGCTACTAGCAATCCTAGTGGTGGGGGACTTGCCTGTGGTTACTCGCATCTTTAGCTAGGGTCCACAGTGCCCCTGCAGCTCAGGAGATACTTTTCCCGCTAAGGACTTCTCTCTCTCCTCTCCTTACTCTTCAGCCAGCCAGCTTGGCTCAGAGTCAGAGCACTCGACTGCTAGTCGAAGTTATCAAGGTTCAATTCTCGCGCCTGACAACTACTTTTTTTTTTTAACTTTTTCGTTTTGTTATTTTTTTTTAATATTTTTTACTGATGCCAAAATATGTCGGATATGGAATCTAGTGATCAATTGACATTCATTGAGTCCACTTCGGCACATGAAAGCAATGAACACACCCAAGGCAGGCGAAAAAGGCTTAGAAAAAAAACATCTTCTACATTATCGCCGAAAGCTAAACAACTTAGGGAGTTTACAGACAACAAGGTGCAGGTTAACCCCCCAGCCGTTACTAAAAACAGCGTTGGCCAAACACGTCAGGCAGATAATAAACCCCCGAATATTTACCTGCGTAAGGTAAAAGACTTCAAATCGCTCGCCACAAAATTACACAACGTCGCTGGTCAAGATTTTAAATGCCACGCTCGTTTTAACGATATAGTCATCAGCTCAGAAAACAGCGATGCTTATAGAAAAATTGTTAAATACCTGAGATCTGTTGAAGCCGATTTCCACTGTTACCAGTTGCCCGAGGAGATATCATACCGCGTCGTCATTAGAAATCTCCACTACTCAACCCCAACAGAAGACATTAAGATGGAGCTGTCTGAACGCGGGTACAACGTGAAGAGAATCAGCAATGTGCTTCATCCCATCACAAAAGCTCAGCTTCCCCTTTTTTTCGTTGATCTTGAAAAAACAGAAAAAAGCCTCGAAATATTCAAAGAGGAATTTTTGCAGTACACTAAGATTAAAGTTGAAGAGCCTCGTCGCCGGAAAGGACTGACGCAGTGTTTTAAATGCCAAGAATATAACCACACGCAAGGCTACTGCAACCATGCGCCTAAATGTGTGAAATGCGGTGAATCACATAATTCAAAAGACTGCACTAAATCAATTTAACCTGGCTTCCTGTGCGAACTGCGGCGAAAATCACCCTGCCAGCTACCGAGGATGTCAGGTGTACAGAACTCTCCGCGCACTGAAGTCACACAGAGAGCGGTCAAGATCCAGAGTGACCAACCCACACCAGACGTCAACCACAGAAACTACCCGGAGAGATGCTTCAGGTCATCGCCCTCCACCACTGCATCAACCATTGAAGTCAACGCTATCTCCACTCCACCGGCCAAATGTTTCCTATGCCTCTCTCCTCTCCTCATCTTTGAAACACCCAAAAGTAAAACCACTAACCACACCTTCCCCAAAAAATCCCACTCCTACTCAATCCTCGACCTCCCAGACGAATGATTTCCCGAAACAGGTCGAACAAACTCCCAAGATACCTGATCCTCCAAAATCTCAAGACCCATTTACCATCATGACCGCATTCCTCAATGAACTAGAAACAATGTTAACCCAAATTATTTCCCTTATGACTTCCCTTATAACCGACCTTCTCCCCAAAATACTTAAATGATCCCACCCCCTGCTCCTCTTACCATACTTCTATGGAATGCAAAAGGACTAACAACAAGACGACTTGAACTGGAACTTCTACTCACAGAAAAGGACATCGACATTGCACTGATAACGGAAACACACTTACTCAACAAACACCATTTTTCAGTCCCAGGATACGCAACTTACAGGGCCGATCACCCAACTGTAGCCCCCAACGGAGCAGCTGTACTTGTGAAGAACTCACTGGCTCACTTTCTACACTCTACAATCTCGACAGACAATATGCAGGTAAGTTCAATATCCCTTTCCCTTTCCTCCCAAAATTTCATAATATCGGCTGCATATTTTTCCCCTAATAGTACCATCCACCATCCTGAATTCCTTTCACTATTCAGATCCTTTGGTCCTCGCTTCCTCATAGGGGCTGATTTTAATGCGAAACATCCCAGATGGGGAAGCCGTCTCACAAACTCCCGTGGCAGAATCCTATACGACATCCTTCAATCCCAAAGCTACCAATCCATTTCCACAAACTCTCCCACCTACTGGCCTACAGATCCCTCTCGAACTCCAGACTAGGTCGATTTCTTCATCTCTTCTTGCCTAGGAAGTATATCTTACTCTGTGCAGTCACTGCTTGACCTATCCTCCGATCACTCAGCCATTCTCCTTAATCTTGATACCGTTCCTCAACCTCGAGCCCAGTATCCTAGCCTCATCCAAGGTCCTATCAACTAGAAATTATTCCAAGAAAACCTTACCGCTTCCATAGACCTTACTATTCCCCTTAAAATTCCATCAGATGTCGGCAGTGCCGTTCTGACGTTTACGAAAGCCATCCAGGACAGTGTCATAAAATCGTGTAGACTAAGAACACACCTTCCTTCCAATCCTAAACCTCAGCTTCCAGACCACATACAGAACCTTCTAACCGCCAAGCGCCGAGCAAGAGCTCTCTGGCAGAGAACCCGCTATCCCTCCCACCGTTCCTCCTTCAATAGACTTAGTCGAATCCTAAAAAAGACCCTTTCCGAACATCGATCCAAATCCTTCAATGATTATCTTCAAACACTATCCACAGAAGATAATTCCCTCTGGACTGCTACTCGGAAAATCCTCAAATTTCCTCCAAAAATCCTCCGTTCCTCATCCTCTCCAACGCAGTGACGGCAGCTGGGCAAGAAGCGATGAGGAAAAGGCCGAACTATTCGCAACCCATCTAGAATCCACATTTTCCTCGCACCCAGAGACAAATTCCACCCATGACCAGATTGTGTATGATCACCTTGACCACCCTTTTCCCCTCTCCCCTCCACCGAAAGCATTCAATCCAGCAGACGTAAAATATATCATCAAACGCCTCCCCAGAAAATCCCCTGGTTACGACCTTATCATAGCCCTCATCCTAAAAAACCTACCCCAGAAAGCCATAATCTTCCTTACCTACATCTTTAATTCAATCCTAAGAACTACTCACTTTCCCAATCCATGGAAGCACTCCATAATAATTCTAATCCCCAAACCCCATAAAGCCCCAAAAAAATCCATCCTCCTACCGTCCTATCAGCTTACTCCCAACCATGTCCAAAATATTTGAAAAACTTTTTCTAAAGAGAATCCTTCCCATCGTTACATCCTCCAATTCTATTCCTGACCACCAGTTCGATTTCCGCTTCCGTCACTCCACTATCCAACAATGCTTCAGCGTTGTTGACACAATATCCTACGCGCTTGAATGTAAAAACTACTGCACGAGTGCCTTCCTCGACGTCGCCCAAGCGTTCCATCGGGTTTGGCACCCGGGGTTGTTATACAAAGTAAAGCGTATTTTACCTCACACATATTACCTCATCCTTCAATCCTACCTCTCGCATCGTTCCTTTCAAGCAAGGTCTGGTACTACCTTGTCCTCCTCCCGACCCATATCTTCAGGCGTCCCACAAGGCAGCATCCTAGGTCCTGTCCTTTACCTCCTGTATACGGCAGACATCCCTACCCACCCATCTACACATATAACAACCTACGCCGATGATACAGCCATTTTTTCCTCTTCCCCCGATCCCTCTACAGCTTCTGAGCAATTACAGGAGCACCTTGAGTCTGTCGAGAAATGGTGCATCTTGTGGAAAATCACAGTGAATCCTGAAAAATGCTGTCAAGTAACATTAACTCTTAATAAGAGCACTTGCTCTCCAGTCTTCATATGCAACAGTCAACTTCCTGTATCTAATGAGGTGCGTTACCTGGGACTTCTACTAGACAGCAGACTCACATGGAACCCACACACACGACTAAAAAGACAAGAGCTGAACAGGAGATTTGGACTCTTAAGACGACTACTCGGCCCTACTTCAAAGCTTACGACACACAACAAACTTACTATATACAAAACTATAATTAGACCTATCTAGACTTACGGACTTGAATTATGGGGAAATGCAAAACACTCAAACATACAACGAATACAAGCATTCCAATCCAAAGTCCTTCGTAGAATAGTCACTGCTCCCTTTTATGTCTCCAACAAAACCCTACACAATGACCTAAATATCCCCTTCGTAAAAGACCTCGCAACATCCAGAATCCTAACGTTTCATTCCAAATTGTCATCCCATCCAAATCCTAGAGGTCAATCCCTTTCCACTCGGACCCACCCTAAAGACCTTCCCAGGAGGCTTAAGAGAGTTTGGCCCCGTGACCAGCTACCCTAGCAGCGGTTTAAAACAGTGAAAATATAAATGTTAGCATATATTAGGAAGTGCCAATAATGATTGGCTCCTTCCATATACTATTCACTGAATGTACGCAAGACGATCACAATTAATTATTGTACTATATAAATTGTACAGATTTTAAATAAACATTTAAAAAAAAAAAAAAAAAAAAAAAAAAAAAAAAAAAAAAAAAAAAAAAACATAAATATCCTGTTATAACTATCAGGTGTAAACGCACCCTTAGCTCTAGTTTTCCTTCGAAATCTCACTTGGAGTAGATATTACCATTTATCTGTAATTAATTCGAAAAATTAGTTTGTCTATAAATAGGAAAGAGCTAAACCCAAATAGCAAGTCGCTTGAAATGAATATAATATTATTTTCAAGCGCCTTGCTATTTATTATATTACCCTTAATATATTATATTACCTTTGTCAATTTCCTGCTTTTCAAGCGACAATAAAGAAATTTGCTGACATAAAGCAATTCCTGTGAGTATCATTCACTGTACTTCGAGTACTTTCAAAATACTGTATTATTTTTGTGAACTCTGTCGTAAGTAGCAGATTAGTGTAAATATCGAGAGAGAGAGAGAGAGAGAGAGAGAGAGAGAGAGAGAGAGAGAGAGAGAGAGAGAGAGAGGGGGGGGGGAGAAGAGTTTCATGAAGGACTGATATAGATAAATTCGGCCAAAAAAACAATCCGGGCACCAAACGTTTCTGAGTAAAGACGAATGAGTTTTGCAAATGAACTTTTAATAATTTCAGCACTTAATCGCTTCAGCTTGAATTTAGGGCTTTGACCAAAATGTATATCTAATTCGTCATCTGGCTCTGACAGAAAAAACAATTTTTACATTTTAAATAATTTCCTTCTACTAGGTCAGATTTAAACTCGTTTTGTACAAACACTGTACGGGCCTCTCAGTCCCCACCCTTATATACGCCCTTGGGAGAAAAAAGTCCGACTCGCAGGAACTGCGTCATCTTAGCGCGGTTCCATTCATATCCCTAGTGTTATTTTTTAGACTTAGAATAGAAACAGTTATTACTTTGTTGGGATCATTCCTAATGTAAACAAATATGAAAAAAAAAAACATGATTTTCGGCTAGGGATGAAACTATCCTAAGCAGAAATTACTCTTTCTGCCGTCCCAAGTTTCGGTCTACGAAGACTCTTCTACGAATATATTCCTAATTTACTTAACTTGCAGTGCAAACATATCCATTTTACTTTTAAATGCAATTAAACAAAATAAAATTGTACATGAAAATGAGAAAGTAGTGTTATTTTTTATTGAACTACGGCCACATTCAACCAAAAAATATAATTATATTTCTAGTATATAATTTGGCTGCATGACTTCCTACAGGTAAACGTAACTGTCAGCTGTCCTAGAATGCTTGATGAGAACAATGAATCTTGATTTATGAAGTGCAATAAAAGCCTACCTGAACCGGCCTACTACCTCGACCCGGACTGACTCTACAAAGAGAATATTTACGTTTTCAGTTCTGTTACAGGTTCAAAGAATTTGTATTTATTCCCCTGTTTTATTGAGAAATACATCCTCCTCCTAGAAGCAATAACAAAATAACAAGAAATAAAAACAGACAAAAAGAACCGTATAAATAAACGAAATCAATTATCGTTTATCAAACTTCTAAGTTATATGTACTTATTTCTCCGTTTGGCATCGCCTAATCAAAACTTTCTTCAGAACCTGTTTTCTAGAGCATTTAGTAAGCTTTCGAATGGTAACCATCCGTTTACCAAGATTCTCAACCGTTTTCGAGATATTAAGGAAAGTATACGAAGTTTCCAAAGCTTTTCATCTCTATTAATAAATTATTTTAATTTAACCCTTCCTTAACTCCAAACGTAAGTAAATTTTCAGCATACTAGTTTTGATGAAATTAGAACATGCAGAAAATGTTTCAACTGAATCCCATAATTCGAAGTACCAAAATCAAAGACAAAAAGAACCGTTCGAATAAACGAAATCAATTACTTCAAAGTTAAAGCACTTATTTATCCGATTGACATCGCTTATTCAAAACTTTCTTTAGAACCTTTTTTTTAGACCATTTAGTAAGCTTTCGAATGGTAACCTTTCGCTTCCCAAGATTGTCAACGGTTTTCGAGATACTAACGAAAGTATAAAAGGTTACCAAAACTTTTCTTGTCTGTTAATAAAATATTTTATTCTAACCCTTCCTTTACTCCAAACGTAACTAAAATTTCAACATATTAGTGTTGATACAATTCGAACATGCAGAAAATGTTTCAACTGAATCCCATAATTCTAAGTACCAAAATCGAAGACAAAGAACCCTCCCTAGGAAGGACGCTAGGCAGTTGAAAAGCTATATATCTTGGAATCCATATCTCTAACATTAAATTGTTTTTCTTATTTTTCTTAACCTGTTTTATTTTCAAATACATTATCCAACAATAAGCAATTAAAAAATAACAAGGAACAAAAAACACACAAAAAGAACAGTTCGAATAAGCGAAATCAATTACTTTAAAGTTTTAAGCTCTTATTTCTCCGATTGACATCGCCTAATCAAAACTTTCATTAGAACCTTTTTTTTAGAGCATTTAATAAGCTTTCTAATGGTATTCTTCCGATTACCAAGATTCTCAACCTTTTTCGAGATATTAAGGAAACTAAACAAAGTTACTAAAACTTTTTATGTCTGTTAATAAAATATTTTATTCTAACCCTTCCATAACTCCAAACGTAACCAAAATTTCAACATATTAGTTTTGATGAAAGTAGAACATGCAGAAAGCGTTTCAACTGAATCCCATGATTTTAAGTACCCAAACCAAAAACGGTATTCAAAAAATATTTTTCGAATTTTCTCGAAAACGGTTAAAGCTATCGCCTTGAAAATGGTTTCATTCGTTTTCCTAGCCCAGGAGTCATATAAAACGAGTACTTAGAAGCTTATGAACTCAAAAACGTAAGCGTTACGATTTTTTTTGCGCGAATTTCGCCCCAAACGCCATCTTCCGGTAGGCGGATTTCGCTGGTTACCGAACTTGACCTTTCAAATTGGACGACGGATTTTTGCACCAAATTTCATCAAAATCGGACCATTGGTCTTCGACCAAGAGAGCGAACAGACAAATATATATATATATATATATATATATATATATATATATATATATATATATATACAAATTTGAACCATCATCATTTTCGGTCTCTAGGGGTTCTGAAACGCAAAATTTTCTAGTCGGCACTTCCGGATTGTTTCATTGTATCAACCTTATAAGCGGGGTTCCTCCCTATGGGGGAGGGAGGAACCGCGCTAAGAAAGTGTGAGAGAAAAAGGAGGATCGAATGATTTATTTCAAAATGTACACCTCATGTTGAATATTATTACATTACGTACAAATTAAATTAAGGAATTATAATTAAAGCGTATAACGAAATTACTATCACTCACCAAGTTCTTTATCTTTCTTCACGTTCAAACCCAAATGCAGTTGTTTTTTTGTAGGAAAAATATAATAAAATGTGTAAATACATCGGTTTCCATAGTAACAAGGTGAACTAACAGGAGGGTTGAAAGGAGGCCGTTCGTCACCAATGACGCACGCATTCAGACAAGATGTCAATACGTGACGTTCTTTGTGTCCACTTCCAGTGGGATTATTAAGTGGCAGAGGCTCCTGATAAGAAATCGATTTCCATTAATTTCAGATAACCCCCCCCCCTTCTTCCTCGGGGAATTCCTCAGACAATATCCAGAGATAATCCACTTGGTCATTGTTTCAACCCGTCGCACAGTGTAACGTCCAATGGACAAAAATCTAAATTTTTGTTTTCTTATATATAATTTTTAATCCTCTAGCTAAGTTTAGAAACTATTCAAGGAATTAAAATCGTATAAAACTAATAAATATCAGTTTTATTTTCATCAACAAACACATTAGCAGCAGTATAAACAAGGCAAAGTCTTTAAAACCTGTTTCTTACCAACAATAAGTTTGAGCCTCTCTCTTTGACGATAGGATAGTGTTTAAGTGTGTAGTAATCCGAAGGAAATGACGTCAAAACTATTCCTTTTAGCGCGGTTCCTCCCTCCCCCATAGGGAGGAACCCCGCTTATAAGGTTGATACAATGAAACAATCCGGAAGTGCCGACAAGAAAATTTCGCGTTTCAGAACCCCTAGAGACCGAAAATAACGGTGGTTCAAATTTGTATATATATATATATATATATATTTGTCTTTTCGCTCTCTAGCTCGAAGACGAATGGTCCGATTTTGATGAAATTTTGTACAAAAATCAGTCGTCCAATATGAAAGGTCAAGTTCGTTAACCAGCAAAATCCGCCCACTGGAAGATGGAGTTTGGGGCGAAATTCGCGCAGAAAAAATCGTAACGCTTACGTTTTTGAGTTCATAAGCTTGTAAGTACTCTTTTTATAGGCTTCTTGGGCTAGGAAAACGAATGAAACCATTTTCAATGCGATAGCTTTAACCGTTTTCGAGAAAATTGGAAAAATAGTTTTTGAATACCGTTTTTGGTTTGGGTACTTAGAATCATGGGATTCAGTTGAAACATTTTCTGCATGTTCTACTTTCATTAAAACTAATATGTTGAAATTTTGGTTACGTTTGGAGTTAAGGAAGAGTTAGAATAAAATATTTTATTAACAGACATAAAAAGTTTTGGTAACTTTGTATATTTTCCTTAATATCTGGAAAAAGGTTAAGAATTTGGTAAACGAAAGAATACCATTAGAAAGCTTACTAAATGCTCTACAAAAAAGGTTCTGATGAAAGTTTTAATTAGGCGATGTCAATCGGAGAAATAAGAGCTTAAAACTTTAAAGTAATTGATTTTGCTTATTCGAACTGTTCTTTTTGTCTGTTTTTATTCCTTGTTATTTTTTAATTGCTTATAGTTGGATAATGTATTTTACAATAAAACAAAGAAGGCAAAATAAGAAAAACAATTCATTGTTAGAAATATAGCTTGCCAAGAGAAAAAGATTCGTTGACGTCTTTTGAATATTTTCAATTGCCTTTATGCTGTTGGTTTTTTTATTTTATTTTTGAATTGATTTTATCTGTAGAATTATTACTATAGTAAAAGAACACAGGAATGTGTGAAAATATTTGATATTTTCCAATTCATTGAAACGTATGAAATGAAGTATCGGTAGAAGAGGATTCTAGGGTCTTGCGGACCTGACCCCAGGTATAGCCAGCCATAAAACCCTTTGAACAAAGGCCGAGGAAAATATTATCTGTTTCTATTCTATGCTTTTAAAATGAGAATAGGGATATGAACAGGAACCGGGGTCTCCCGTGGTCTAATGGCTAGCGCCTTGGATTCATAAGCGGGAGATGGTGGGTTCGATTCCCAACCTCCGGCAGGAATTTTATCATCCCACGGCTCGCTGGTGAAATTCCTCGCTACACCCTGGATGTCGGCGCTAATGACCTAGATGTAGATGTGCCGTAAAAAAAAAAGAAAAAAAAAGAAAAAAAAAAAAAAAAAAAACTGGAACCGCGCTAAGATGACGCAGTTCCTGCGAGTCGGACTTTTTTTATCTGATATAATTGATTATGGGTAATTACTCCCTTATTAATTATCCTGAATTATTCTTCATTGATCTCTGAAATTTTTTATAAGTATAAAATGTTGATAGACCTTAACTAAAAAACTTCATTTGAACACATCTAAAGTTTTTTAGAGCTTAAAGTATACCTCAAGTATAATGTACTGAGGGTAATTTAGTTTGCCGAAATTTGCCGATTCCAAAAATTTTTATTTTTAGATCCATCATCATTTTTTCTTCCAAATTTGAAAAAAAATGTGGATAAATCTAAGAAAACGGTATTAATACTTGGGCAAATGATTCAATTTAATCTCCAGGATGATCCTAAAGAAATATAAAAAAGACTGCCAGTTTAGTCCTATATTATATGTAAAAAATGTGGGAACGTGTTCATCGCAGAGAAAAAACTCTTATATAAATACTGGTAATGAAGAAATTACTTTATAATTTCATAGAAAATGGCAAAATATTATTATTCTATGTCAATATTACTATAAGTATAATTTACTACCATACTATTACTACATTATATATTACAGTCATAATATATTTTATAGTATTGTTACTATAAATATTATTACCTGCTATATTATTTCTATTAATTTTACAATTAATATTATTATAGCCGTATAGTATGCATTATTATACTATTGTTACCTTGTTTGGAGTTGATTTCAATTGATAAAAATGTTTATTTGAAAATAACTAGTGGTTAATGATTTTTGTCCATAATCCTCACTACTTCGTTACACTGTGCGTCGGCTGTAAAAGAGACTTGGCAGGGAAGAAAGTAATACCTTCTATCAATAGCCAGGTGTTCAGATGCTCCAGATGCTAATGTACATAAAGTGGTTACACCTCCGTGAAAAGTGGTTGGTACGTTATGGATGACTTTATATATATATATATATATATATATATATATATATATATATATATACATTATCATATTATATATTTTAATTAGACTTATTGCACATTCGTTAGTTTGTCCTTCTGTAATTGATAATTATTTTTCTTTAATTTTCGAGAGTTTGCCACAACGTACATCACTATAGATTGAAATGAAAAATGCCTTTTTTCACATTTCATACTTAGCATTTTAATCGACGATATATACAGGGTTACTGGAAAGTGGACCCACAATTATCGCGAGGCGATAGTTTTCTACAAAACAAACAATTTTAAGCCAATATTGCTTTATTCAAAAAGTTATCTGTTTTCTAGATATTTTGTAGTTTAGGCTTAAAAAATAAATAAAATATCACTGTTGCTTAGGTTTTGGGTATTATTGTTTGTTTTTTTTTTAACATTTGAGCTGAACATTTTTATTGTTTTTGTATTTTAGACATTAAATTAATAATTAAATAAAATTATGAAGTTTTTACGAGACGACCCAATAACTAAAATTCACATTGTCCCCCCCCCCCCTAAAACCTGTAACTTCAACTCAATCTCTCTTAAAAAAAATATCTGTAGCTATTCCTGGAATTTATACTAAAAATATCTCTAAGCTACAGAAAAAGGTATAATAGTCACACAAAATGTTTATAATTCTTAGGAAGTAGTGACACTAAAGAAAAATCCAATACAAGAAAAGTTAAAGAACTCATTTTAAAAAAAGTCAAAAAGTGTAAATGTAATCGAGTTGACGTAATTAGCAGGTTTTCTTAGACGAGGGAGGAATAACGTTAAAACTGTGAAAAATGCTCCTGAACATTTGAGAGAGAAGGAAGTTAAAGGAAGGCGTTCGACATCAGTATCAATCGAATGTTGATAAAAAAAATTTCATTATAGCATATGTCTTTCGAGGAAATGCCTCATCCTCAGAGCTCTGATCACTTCAACTAAATCACTTTAGCTGATCACTAGTCTAGCTTGGAAAGGCAGAAAGCACTTCCAAGCTAGACTAGCTACATTAAGAGTGCTGAAGATAAAACAGTACGAAAGGCCTATGCTGTAATAAATGTTCTTTAAAAGGACTTTAGTAACCGTTCTTTCGAACATAACTTTCCTTTACAACGGGAAGGTAGAAACCAAGAGCAATGTCAATGATACAAAGTTTATAAAAAGAAATAAAGACAGTCTTAATTTAAAGTTTATAGGGAGAAAAGCTATTCTGAAGTTTATAGGACCATGTAGAGCCTAGCTACTTTTAAGTTTGACTCTGGGTACTTATTCGACCTCCGTCAAGGAAAGCAATAACTCTCAAGATGGAGAAATAAAGTGCTTATAGGGTTTTTATATTTTTAAACGAGTTGTATTCGATTTTTTAATAAATGTGACATATGTTTCAAATAGGTTAATTCAATATCTTAATATTATCTTATTTTCTAGATTTAGCACATTTCCGTGAAAAAAAAAAATGATTTTTATAAAACAGGCAGAAACTCAAATGATTAAATAAAACACTGGTACATTCTAGTAATTTCCATTAAAATTCCAAAGTAAGATATTATAATTTTGGTTACATTAAGGAAGTCTCGAAAAAAAATTGTTTATTAATAAACATGAAAAGTTTTCAGATCATGGTATATTTTCTAAAATATCTCGAAAAGGTTAGGAAATCGTGGTAAGGGGAAAGAAACCATTCGAGGACCTACAAAAACCTCTACAAAAGGGTTCGAAGCAATTTTCGATGGGGCGATGTCAATCGGAGTAATAAGTGCTTGAAACTTCGAAATTGTTACTTTTGTTCTTTTGAACGGGGTTTTGTCGCTGTTTATCTAACGTTAGAATTGGTTATTGCATTTAACAGTAAAATGAGTATTTTAGTAAAACAAGGTAAGAAAATGTGAAACAGTGTTATAGTGTATCCAAGAGCGATCGTTGTGACAGAGGATGGAGTAATTTCCGCCTACTGTGGCACCTTAAATCATTCTTCTTTTTAAAAATATTTTTTTTATATTTTTCCCGAAAGATCAACACCTACCAATAACTGCTTCCATTCCCCTACTAACGGCTCTAAGCATATGAACTGCGCTAAGATGACGGAGCTCCTGCGAGTCGGACATTTTACTAGTCTTAGTGCCTCTAATACTTAAAAGTTGTATTTTATCATTTGACCATTTGCCCATTTAATATAATTTATTAGAAAATTTAGGATCATTTTAGGGTATCGCACAAAACTGATGTATTCGGTGTTGCTTCTTGTGTGTTTCGTCAGTTGTAAAATAAACACGTTGTCCATATTCGAAATGTACTGGCAAATAACCGACAGTTGATAGTCCCTCATTTATTCCTAATGATGAAATTCACCGCTCTGTTACATTCCGCATACATTGTATGCCTTATCGATTTTATCAGCAGATCCATTCTTCCATCATAAGCCCCTTTTATTGTTGACTTATTGACAGTTATGAATGTAGTTTTGATGGTTTTCATGGAATTCCGTAATTCAACATTGATATGAGGCAAACCAAATTCAATTGTAGAGAAAAATGCAGGAGTTCGCCCTTCTGGTCCACGCAGCTATCGCTTAAACCGAAACTCTCGATTTTCTCTATGTAGATTTCTTGTATTGTACAAAAGCGAACTTAACAAGCTACAATTACTACTCAGTGAGCTGCCAATTAACGAGACGAACGTTCAAATGAAAATAAAATTCTCCCTTCTGGTCAGGAGCGCCTCATTTCAATGTTGAATTTTGCCATTGTGCGAAAACCATGAAATTACATTTGATAATAAGTCAACAATAAAAGCGGTTACGGCAAATTTCAGACTTTTGGATAAAAAACAACCTCTTGCTTCAACATAATTTAAAATGATCAAAAAATAATTTTGTTATTTATTTAGAGAATATATTTCATTAAGCCATAACACGGATAGCCCAAGAGCTGGCAACCGCACGTTTCATGAAGTGTTTTATGCACCTTGAAATTTTGCTATAAGTACCTCTTGGATAGATAAGAAGATAAATATGTGTTGGCTTGACTTACCGTGGAACACCAGGTACTGCGCGTAGGGAGAAGATGCAATGTTTTATTTTATTATGTAAAATTAAGACAATTTTACAACGAATAATAAATAAGACAGACACTTTTAAGAGGGATAACATGTATATATAAATAATAAAAAAAAAACTAAGTTGTTTTTATTCTAATATTAAATGAGTGTTTTATTCACGCTGTCATTTAAACCGGGACAGATGTGCAAGAACATGTGAGGAAGAACCAATGAGAGCGCAGAGAACAACCACAACTGTACTTATGATCGGTGCGCTCACTCACTCTTCCACGCAGTTTATTGCAGTCTATAGTAGGCAACATTTATTTTCATGTTTCCTGATAATTAAACCCCACAAAAAGTGTCGGTACTTTTGTAATTATTTTCTATTATGTTTATTGAAGACGCAGTTAAAATTTCAGCGTGAATAAAGCACTTCATTTAATATTAAAATTAGCTACTTTGGTTTTTTTATTTACACTTTAACCCTCTTAAACGTGTCTGCCGTATTTACTATTTATTGTATAATTGCGTTAATTTCATATTTTTTAACTTAACGATAGTTGGCTTCTGAATGTAACACTATTTTTGGGCAATAATTTTTGTTTGCATCTTTCCCCTATTCGAAGTACCTGGTGTTCCACGGTAAGTCTAGCCAACACATACTTACCTTCTTACCTGTATCTACCCATGAGATGCACCATAGCAAAATTTCATGGTGCATAAAACACTTCATGAAGCGTGCGTTACCAGCTCTTGGATTAGGAGGAGAGTGGAATCTTTGCAACGAGCCAATTACGATAGCTCTAATGTTTCCCACAGAAGCTGCACGATTGCTCACAGCTATAACCACTGAACCACAGTGAGAGCTTAAGAGAGATAGTGCGGTCAGCTGAATTCCTCTGTCTCCAGTATTCTTATTTCTCAGGAGCCCTTGCGTCACGAGAAATGTTATTGAATATCTAAGTCCAACTTTAGATTGGGGATTTAAACTCAGAACTTTCCTCACTGTGCGCTGTATCCTCCCTTCTCCCTTGCCTTTATCTTAAGTTCAAGAATATTGATGTGAAGTATATGACTAAGTAGATTGCTTCTCGTGGAAGACGCTTTCGCCGTGCTCATTAACAATTAGTGGAATAACAATGCTAAAGTACCAAGTTCTCCTAGATAAGTATCATCTAGGCACCAAACTAGCTGATGGCTTCTTCATTGCACATCCAACAACCAAACTACCCGATAACTTCTTCATTGCACATCCAACCAACAAACTACCCGATAACTTCTTCATTGCACATCCAACAACCAAACTACCCGATAACTTCTTCATTGCACATCCAACAACCAAACTACCCGATAACTTCTTCATTGCACATCCAACTACCAAACTACCCGATAACTTCTTCATTGCACATCCAACAACCAAACTACCCGATAACTTCTTCATTGCACATCTAAATAGTTAAGGACTCGTCAAAATCAATTATTTAAGAATTTTAATGGCTCATCATTGGGAGGCGTACACCTGATAACTGAATCGATCCATGCAAAAAGAGCTTCAGTCCATAATCAGTAGTTTTGAGAAAACGAGAAAAAACTGTCTACACCCTTCATTTGTTTTATTATTGTGCTATTTTCTTTTTGTCTGAGTACCCCATACTGACACAAGTTATATATGAAACATTGGTTATTACTAAGAAATGCATTATATTATTAAAATATAATAATAGTGCTTGGACTGAAGCTCTTCTTGCAAAGAACAGCCTAAGGAGTACCTCCTTGCAAAATATAAGGTTTAATATAATGTAAAACACATTGTAGGATATATTGAGTAACAGTTTATTATGAACTGTGCAATATGTAAGAAATATTTGCATGATATAAAGTTCATACAATGAGTAATGTAATGCTAATCGTCTTGAACTTCTTAATCTATGTTTATAGTTGTTGGCCAGCCCAATATTTCATAGTAAAAATTCTTGTGCTCTTCTGAAATGTAAATGGCATCAACTTCTTAATGTTCTTATTTAAAAATATTTTTAAATAAGAATTTTTTTCTGCTTGATGGGGACCTTCCCTCCTGGGTAGGCAGGATTGGGAGGGACCAGGAGGGAGCCTGAAGACCTTGGCGTAAACAAAAGGTATTTATGCAACAATATATTGGGCTAAAGTCATCTTAACATAAAAATTTGTAGTGACCGTCAGAGACAAAGAATCCATCACTAACTCATATTTGGAAAAAAATGGACTGAAGCTCTTTTTTCATGGATCGATTCAATTATGAATGCATTTTTCCAATATAATTAGTTTTTCCTCTAAAATAAGTAGATTATGTGCCAGAAATACAAGAATACTTCGTTCTATCATGCGAAAAGCAGCTGATAAAACTGTTGTAAGGACCAGTGCACCTAAGATTTAGGCTAAATGTATAAGTGTGGAAAAATAGGACGAATTATCAACATCGGAGACGGAAGTGCAGTCGGATGATGCTTATACAAGGTCTTTCGCACCCTATGCGTTTCGAATAATTCGATGGACCAAGTTACTTTCTCACTCTGTAGGTAGTAGCACGGTGTGGGTGTACTTGCCGCCCACACCACGTTATTGTTCGCTTCTAAGTTTTTATTTCGTTAGGGTTAACACCAACCCTCGGCACCGCCTAAGAGCTCGCTCCCCTGGACCTCACTGTAATCGCTCTCTAGGTGCCATAAAAATAATCTGCGTTTGATGAAATTCAATAAAACATATTTGTGTAATTGTAAATGACGATTCTGTTCGAACAGCTAAAACAATTTCCCTCAACTAAACAACTTCCGGTAAGCTGAAATACCTTTCATAAGCTTAAATATCTCTCAACAGCTAAAACAACTCCCATTAGCGGAAATACTTCTGGTTAGTTGAAATACTGCACATCAGCTGAAACACTAACCGTAACACTTCGGATCAGCTGAAACACTTCTCACTAGCTTAAAGTACCTCACATCAGCTGAAACTTCCAGCATCACCAGAAAAATCTCCAACCAGGCGAAACACATCGGATCAGCTGAAACACTTCTGATTAGCTGAATTTCCACACATCATCAAAACAATCTCCTACCAACTGAAACACTTAGGATCTTCTGAAATACCTCCAATCCGCCGAAATACTCTTCAACAGCTGAACAAGCTCCCATCAGCTGAAACACCTCCAATCTGTTGAGATATCTCCTATTAGGTTTTATCCTGACCTAGCTTATCCTTTAACTACAATCCAATACCCATAATAGAAAAACAATTTGGTAAGAGATCAAAAATGTTTATATTTACTTTTCATCGCCGCTCATAATAGTGAATAAAAGCTTTTAGGTAAATAGATGAAGCTTTTCCTTAAAATGTCTCCATTTATTTTGCATATAGTTTTTTTTTTTTCTAAACTCCTAAAAAGGATATAAATCCGAACCAACTAAAATCTCTTTAAGTTTTAAGTCCACTCAACGGATTTGCCGGTTTAGACTTTCTCCATTAAAATACCATGGAATCCAATAAATTTATAAAAGGCACAAGGAGAAAGACTTTTGATTTATCTCAGATTACACTCGTTTAAATTAATTCCTAACAAAAAGAATACCTTATCAATAAATATTTCTACATATCAAATTCCATTTGAATAAAATCTTATTCAATATTTGAATAGTGTCAAAATGTATAATAATTTATGTATTTATGATAATAGGCAGAGGAGGCCCAGTGGCCGTGAGTGTTAAGTCGTGAACACTTAAAACGTCGTGCCAAAGGTCGTGGGTTCGACTCCTACTATGGGGTGGCGTTTTTTTTTTTTTTTTGTTTTTTTTTAGAAAAAAGAGAAGGCATCAGCCCTATCCTGGCTAGAAAAGGGTGGTAACCTATAGATAACTCTTAGTTAATAATAACGGACTTAAAAATTTAAATAATAGGCAGAGCCCGCTTGAAGCGGTTTGAACTTTTTGTAAAAATATTTTTTGGATATTTGAGGAAACTCGCGTATGAGGTTGACCTGCTAATCCTGCTCTTAATGTGAATGTGAGAATATGAGCTCTTTCTAGTATAATATGAGCTCTTTCAAGAACACCTCCATGGACAATAAGTAACTTCAACGTAGACATGACACTCACCAAATTCAAAAAGGCAAACCCAGCTTCAAATTTGCTATACAAAAAGTTCTTCACAAAATTCACTTTAGAATTCAAAAACTCCCTAATTCTTTACACGGATGGCTCAATAACAAAACACGGTGTAGGAGGAGCTGCAATCTTGCAAGATGATGTGTACTGCAAAAAAACTCCCACCAAATTTTAGCGTTCTTGGAGCAGAACTGCAAGCCATTCTCCTCGCGTTGAAGAGTCTGCCATCCACACAACAAACACACATCATCATTTGCAGTGACTCTTTGAGCTCACTTCAATGTTTACAAAGTATATACACGACACATCCGAAATGTATAGAAATAAAGGACGAAATACAAAACCTACAAGCTTCTGGTAAATATATAACTCTGTGGTGGCTACCAGGACACGAAAACTTAGGACCAAACACAACTGCTGACCGATACGCCAAACTTGTAACAGAAGCAGAAACTTACGAGCCACTCGAATCGTACTATGAAGACGACGTGTAATTCGTTACACTGACCAAACAATCATACACTACTGGCGACTGGACTGGACTAACACAACAGAGAGAGGTTAAAGAATGCCCTTCGTCATAAAGAAGATCACGACGCGAAGAAGTCATATTAGCCAGACTACGTATCGGCCACAGTCGTGTGACTCACGAGTACCAGATGACTAACAAGGACAAACCTACGTGCCGAACGTGTAACTCAGGACTGGCAATCAAGCATATATTGACTGACTGCCATTTAAGACAGAACCTTGATGTCCCAATTGACTTGACAGAACACCTCGAAGATGACAGCCGCCAAATTGATACAATACTCAAACATTTAAAGGACATAGACATTTACAACAACATCTAAAACAAAATATTAAGTAAATACCAAGTCAAACTACCTGGTTAAAATGTTATAAAATTATTATTTCAGGACATCCACTATTTTAAGAAAATACTAGACTAAACTTATTTTACATCGCCCTCTACTGAAAAGTATAGAAAAAATGCACTTCGCCAAAGATGCGATATGATAAATAAATAAATCTAGTAGAATTAACCTTCTGTTTAAAAATGAAACCGCATCATGTTAGCACGGTTTCATATTATGTTTGCATATATGGTATTATATTGTAATACGCATACCCCTTTGGAATATTTTTGAATTTGACAAAATGAAATGTATATATTAAATTAATTTTTTCCTGATTGACTGGGAACAAGGGATTTTACCAAGTTCCCTCCCTCCCTCCATGCAGAGGAAACTAGCTTATATATATATATATATATATATATATATATATATATATATATATATAAGGGGTTCATTTTTGGTATCTAACAGGTTCGATCGATGATATTTTTAAAAATTCTTTGATGGTAAATTTCAAAAGTAAATTACTTCGGAAAGTTGCTACAATGTTTTTGTTTGTTTTACATGGGTTTAAGGGCAAAAACTACAACGTTTTAATTGCCCAAACTAAAATGTGAATAGATCAACTAATATACGGTTAAAAATAAAACCTCATTGTTATCTTTAAGACAGATTTATTTTCAAGATCCGTTCACTTTGTTTACTCCGTTATATAATAATTAGATTTTGGCTTTCTATGGTTAGGATTCAGCCTTATCAAATATTTATTGTCCCGCGTATGCTTTCGGGATAAATCTTTTGCCCAAATCAGATCCAGCCTATACATGCGCTTGCAGATAATTATTCTGTTTGATTTAAATATAACTTGATGATGAAACGGAACTCCAGGAAGATTCCTTTGATCTGCCTCCGACTATGATGTTCTCCGGGTTGGCCCTATAATTATCACCTGATGAGAAAGCTTGATGTGATAAGGCTGTCATCTAGGTAGGGTAAACGCATGTTCTAATAGCATTTCAACCACTTCCGGACTAACATCACTCCATCTGGCTCATAATATCCATCTTAATATCCATATTATAGAACTAGGCATTTCCAACGAACTAAAAATAAAAATACCAATATTTACAAATAAGGCGAATTTTTAACACTAATACTTCACCATGTGTTCATGAATTTTTGGACAATAACTTTCTAAATAAATATTTAGAAAAAAACTCGAACCACAAACCCCTAATAATACGCCACTTGAAAAATGCTGCTTATTCTGCTTTATTACAACATCCAACCTACACTAACACTATTCTAGAGTTTCCTCCTTGGAGGGTCGATAGGTAACTGCTTATTCCGCGTTATTACAACATCCAACCTACACTAACACTATTCTAGAGTTTCCTCCTTGGAGGATAGATAGGTAACTTAAAAATTAATCATTATCTCAATTGACCAAAAACAATCCACTATCTTCCAAATTTTACCAGACATTTTTTAAATCTATTATTAAAGATAATCCGACTTCAATGTACATTTCCACGGACGGATCTAAAACCAGCTCCGGGACAGCCTCAGCAGCATTTGTCGATGGTAACTCTTACGGACTTAGACTTATGGCATGTATTCTGCAATTTCGGATTTTGCATAACAAATATTGTTATGCATGCTCTCCCTGGAGGATATTTACAGTACACAGCAAATAATTACACTCATCTACACTAATATTCACCGACTACATAACCGCAACATTACACTGATATGGCTACCTGGACATGAAAACATTGACCAAAGTACATTAGTAGACAGTCACGCTAAATTAATGACAACAAAACCAGAAGTAGACAATGACCTGTTGACTTCACAAGATTTGTTTATGACTGCACACACGCATTCTTTGGACGACTGGCTACAGAAATGGACAAGGACTCAAAACAAACTGCGTGAAATAAAACAATCAGTTAAAGCCTGGCCTCTTAAGAAGAATAACCTTTAAGAAGAGAACAAGTTGCCTTGACACGTATCAGGATTGGTCATTCCCTTCTTACGCACTCCTACTTAATGGAGAGGAAAGAAAGGCCAATATGTCCAGAGTGTAATGAACAGTTGACTATAACACACATACTGACAGACTGCAGGAAACTAGAGAACTTACTCATTCCACATGACTTACACGACTTACTTACTCAAGGTAGTCCATATATTAACACAATACTCCAACATCTTAAACGAATTAAAATCCCCTAGCCATTTATTGCAGCAAAACGCTGCCAAAGAACATGCCGAAACGTTCAATTATTATTATTTTTTTTTTTTTCAAATATCTCACTGACAGTCTAAGCCGAATCCCACATATTCATTGACTTTCTTATTATAGACTTTCGCCACAAAACTGTCGCAATAAGTATGTTCGCTCCAAACAGTCCCGACCACTTCATCCGAATATCTGACATAAGATAGCAGGATATGTCAATATATTCCCAAATCATGAAAATAATATTGACGACCTTTTTTAAAAAAGGTTAAAACCCCAAAAGTAATTTTATAACTTTTACTTTTTCAAAATGAAAATCATAGTAAAAGTTTAATAAATACTTTTAGCGCGGTTCCTCCCTACCTCCATAGGGAGAACCCGCTTATGAGGTTGACCTCACAACGCAATTCGGAAGTGCCGACTAGAACTTTTCTCGTTTCAGACCCCATAGATCACGAAAATATAGGTGGTTCAAAATTGTGTGTGTGTATATATATATATATATATATATATATATATATATATATATATATATATATATATATGTATGTATATATGTATACATGTGTGTCTTTGTGTGTGTGTGTGTGTGTGTGTGTGTGTGTATATATTTATTATTATAAATGTGTGTGTTTATTATAAAAATCTGTCGTCTAATTTGAAAGGTCAACTTCGTTAACCAGCAGAATCCGCCCACTGGAAGATGGCGTTTGGGGGGAAATTCGCGCAAAAAAGAAATTGTAATGCTTACGTTAGTGAGTTCATATGCTTGCAGGTACTTGTTTTATAAGTTTCTTAACAAAGGAAAACGAATGAAACCATTTTGAAGGCGATATCTGTAACCGTTTTTGAGAAAAGTGGAACAAATGTTTTTGTAAGTCATTATTTTTTTGTGGGTACTTAGAATCGCGGGATATAATTGAAATATTTTCTACATCTTGGAAATTCATCTAAACTAAGATAACAGTAAAACGAATTTGCTAGTAAAACAAGATACTTAAAATGACAACGAATTTTTGGTTGTTTAGAATAGAGCCTTCTCAGCAGTAGTCGAAGATTAAGTACGTTTTCAGTAAATAATTGTATTGACTTATACAGCCTTCCTCAAGATTGAGGATTAAGAATTATCCGCTTCTGTGTAAGTTGGCTACTGCCAGTTACTAGTGATTTGTGATGCTAATCTATTCCATTTCTTCGAGATGTACGGATCCGCGCTAAGATGACGTAGTTCCTGCGAGTCGGACTTTTTAAAATAGAAGTTCACAATTGTTTTCGATCGCTGGTTTCAATATACTCGTACTACGCAGACAACTCCCATAACGATCAATAGTACTAATCCAATCAGAGTCCAAAAAGTCCGTCACGCAGGAGCTGCATAACTAAGCACTTTCCTCAGAATTTGGGTAGTGTAGACTGCTTTCCAGAACAATTTGCTTAAAATATCCTACATAAATAAAAACGTGAATAGTACTCATTTTGTAATGAGTAACTGATCAATTATTAATTTGCATCCAGAGTTATGTTTACACATGGTACCTACTACACTACGTAATAAATACAAAAATCCTCATATTATCGTATTTTGATCTAACGCAGGAACAGGATACAGTCACTCTAGTGGTAGAAAGCGCTCCTTGCGGCGGCTTTGTGAACCTACGTCTGCCGGCTTTTCTATTCAAATATATTACAAATTAAACCCCGCTTTCCTATTGACCGATTCAGCTCATTTTTACAACACTTCTTTCTCATGAGTTACCCACGACGTATACCGCGTTTCGTTACAATACAGCAGAAATTGCGACCGGTATGAGTATATTAGGAATTTGGGTCCGGATTAAACCCCCCCTTCTAATGAACCGATTTAGTTTATTTTTACAACACATATTTACCTGTAGATTACCACTACGAATACCGAGTTTCGTCGAAATATACCAAAAATCACGGCTGGTAGTGGCGAATTGGTATTGTGGGTCCGGAGTAAACCCCCCCTTCTAATGAACCGATTTAGTTCATTTTTATATCTCACTTTTCTCTCTATATTACCACTAAGAATACCAAGTTTCGTTGAAATATAACAAATATTTCGGCTGACATAGTCAAATAAGTGTTTTGGGTTCGGGGTAAACCCCCCCTTCCGGTGGACCGACTTTGGTGGTTAACGAACTCGTTCAATCGTTTGCTAATTGAATGCTATATACCAAGTTTCGTGACGAAAAAACAAAAACTCTGGCCGCTATCGTGTTAACAGACACATATATATATATATATATATATATATATATATATATATATATATATATATATATGCATATATATATATATATAGATATATATAAATTTTAACGGGGGTCATTTTTGGTGTCTACTAGGTAGGATCGATAAAGATTTGAAGAAATTTTTCAAAAATTCCGTCATGAGTCCAACCTCAATAGCTACTTTCCTTCGGAGGAAAGTGCTAAAACTACCAAAAACATCCACGTCAATATTACACAAGCAAAGGACACAACATTCTTTATTGTTTAATATTTTCTAGTTATAAATAATTACGAGCCTATTTATTGCTTAATTTTGTTGACAAAATGAAGCATGCCAAATAATCCAACATTGCCTCCAAATCTTAGGTTTTTCTGAACTAAATCTATCATGGCGGAATAATTTCAGTTTTCTCTCTGACATCGATCTCTTCATCCAATAGAAAAACTAATATAAAACTCCAAGAAAGTTTTTCTTTATACTCCTTTAATATTATAGAGGATAGCTGACATCATCCAATTCGGGCCATCCGATTCTTCACAAAGTCCGCTCTTTTTTGTTTTTGGTTTCTCTTTTTATTGATATTAAAAATTAGGCGATTTTTGGAAAGTTATTATCAGACATTTTTGATAGTATAAAATTGTGAGCCTGATTTTCACAATGCATTTTATGAGGCAGAAGGTCAAATTCCATTAATTACGCGTTATTCTTCAATAACTCTTTATTTCCCACTACATGTTTCATGTCCATTGAAACACAAAAAAAAAAATTAAAATCCCTTTCATATATTCGGTTCTACGTTGAAAAACTCATTTTACCCCTTAGGTTATTAAAAAAACATTCTGCAGTGAAAAAAACCCGTATTAGATACGGTTTTGCATTAATGGGCTTTCAGGTACCTGTCCTTTGATCCGCGAACCCGAATAAAATTATTTAGAATGTGGTATCTTTACCCATCTTGAGTGGAACTAGAAACTTTGATTCCAAACTAACGAATTCCGATAGAAATTTTTTTTTTTTTTTTTTTTCTTTTTTTTTTACGGCGCATCTACATCTAGGTCATTAGCGCCGACATCCAGGGTGCAGCGAGGAATTTTACCAGCGAGCCGTGAGATGATAAAATTCCTGCCGGAGGTTGGGAATCGAACCCACCATCTCCCGCTTATGAATCCAAGGTACTAGCCATTAGACCACGGGAGACTCCGATAGAAATATTTTCATTTTATTTCCAAACTAAGATATATGACTTTCGGTTACATTGGGAGAAAAATAATTATTACAAAAGTGTAAATATTTAATAAATTTAGACTATGTAAGCGTATATATACACTCACCCTCATACAAACATTTGAGCCACCGATGTTTTCGTCACCTAAAGGCTTAACGTGGTCTCTTTTAACTGTTGTTGTTTTTTGTTTTAAATTGTACTTAACAGTAAAATGATTATTCTAGTGAAACAAGGTAAGAAAATGAGAAACGTATGGGTGACAGAGCTTTCCTAGAGTGAAGGTTGAGAAGACGGCGGTGGGGGTGGGGGTCATTCCGCTAAGAATACTCCCAGTTTCCTTTTGTGGCGCCTTAAACCTTCCATCCCTTTGAGATTTTTTTTTTTAATATGTTTTTCAGGAAATATCAAAACTTGTCAATAACTCCTTCTCTTCCTTTAGTAATGGCAGTAGAGATATGAACGGAAACGAGATAAGAAGGCGGAGCAGTTCCTGCTTGTCGGACTATGTGTTAGATTGAATTCGAAATGATATACAAACACACATGATATAAGCATTGCATGGACACTGTCGGACTTTCATAGAACTAAATCAGAATTTGTAAATATCCAAGGGTGATGCAATTTCTATTTAATGGATCTGTTAAAAATCCATACGTAATTTCGATAGAGAAATAGTTAACAATATTGATAAATAATAATTACAAAAATTTAATACCAAAAATTATTATATATAACTAGCTGACTACCCGTTCTTCGTCACGGCAGATAAGGGGTTTTTTCATTGCGTTAAATAATGTATCATCAAAATTAACGCTACTGCATAATTTTGTGCAGTTTATTATAGCACGGTTCCCGTCATGTGTTATTCATCAATTG